>JAIWJD010000007.1:2789361-2825469 GCA_022818045.1 Neotoxoptera formosana | reverse complement strand
TTTAAAAAAAAATATTTAAAAAAAAAATTTTTAATCTTTAAAAATTTTAAATATAAACTAAAATACTATAACTAAATTTAAAAACTATCTAACAAATAAAAAAAACTAAAAATATAAACTAAAAAAAAATCTATAAACTCTAAAAACCTAAAAAAACTAAACTATCTAAAAAATCTAAACTAAATTCTAAAAAACAATTAAAATAATCTAAACTAAACTACTAAATAAAAAAACTCTACCTAAACTAAAAATCTAAAACTATTCATCTATAAAAAAAAAAAATCTAAAAAAATACTACTAAAAAAAAACTAAATATCTACAAAAATAAAAAAAACTATTCTAAATCTAAATACTTAAAAAAACTAAAAAACTAACCTAAAAATTCTTTCTAATTCTGAGCAAAAATCTACTAGAAAAAACTAAGAATTATCTAATTCTAAAAACTAGCTATCTAAAAAAATAATAAAAAATAATATAAATCTAATAATATATCTAATATCTATTTCTAAAAATAAAAAAGTACTAGACTACTAAATTCTCTATCTAAATTCTAATATCTAATCTATCTTAATCTTACTGACTATAACTAAAAAAATAAAATAAAATCTAACTACTATTCTAATACCTCTAATTAAAAACTAAAATAATTACTAAATAAATTCTACTACTAAATAGATCTAAAAATATCTACTAAAACTAAAACAAAATCTAAATAACTAGAATCTATATAAATCTAAAATATAATCTCTAATATCTAAAGAATAAATCTATAATAAAACTAAATTCTTAATCTATCGTAAAAAAAAAAAACTGAATTTCTACTATAAAAAGGTTCTACTACTAAAAACTACTCTCTAAAAACTATATACAATCTAAAAAATCTAAACTAAGATTCTAAAACTAGTAAAAAATTCAATACTCTAAAAAAACTATTCTAAAAAAGAAATCTACTATCTAAAAAAACAAACTAACTAATAAATAAAAAAGAAAGGACATACTAAAAAAAAAAAAACTAAAAAAAAGAAAAAACTATAACTAAAATATCTAACTTCTACTAAAAAAAATTCTACTAAAATCTAAAAACTATCTATATTTCTAAAAAATTCTAAACTCTATTCTACTAAAAAAAACTAAACGTAATAAAAAATAACTAAACTACTAAAATAAAAATAATAAAAAATTCTAAAATCTATATAAAAAAGAAAAAACTAATATTAAAATAAAAACTCTAAAAAAAAAATATAAAATAAAAAAAAAAAATTTCTAAACCTACTAACTAACTAAAAAAAAAAAAAATTACTAAATATCTAATCTTAAAAATTTCTATCTAAAAAAAAATAGAACTTAAATCTTAAAACTACTAAATCTAATATCTAGAATCTAAATCTTTCTAACTTTAAAATAAATAAATCTAACATCTATATTTCTATAATCTAAATTCTAAACAATTTCTAAACTAAAGATCTCAAATTCTAAACTAGGAAAAAAAAAAATTTCTAAGCTAGTAAACTAATACTAAATCTCTATCTATTCATCTCTCAAAAAATAAAACTAAAAAAATAAACTAAAAAATTAAAAAAAAAAACCTATAAAGTTTATAAAACTAAAAAAAAAAACTACTAAAAAAAATCTTCTAAAAACTATCTACTCTAGAACTAATAATTAAAAATCTAAAATGCAAAAGAAAAAAAAAAAATCTAAAAATCTAAATACCTAAAAAACAAAAACTGTAAAAAAAAGCCTATAACACTACGAGAACTATTCTATATCTAAAATATACTAATAAAAATCTAAAATTCTAAAAATAAAAAAACTAAGCAAAAAATCTATATAAGAAAACTAAAGCCTACTACTAAAAAAAAACTAAACATAGAAAAAAAATTAAAACACAAAAAAAATCTAAAATAAAAACTAATCTAAATTTAAAAACTATATTGCTCAACTAACTAATAATCTAACTAAAATACAAAAAATAAACTTCTAAAACAAATAAAAAATAAAAATCTTCAATACTAACCTAATAAAAGAGCTACTAAAATAAATTTCAACTAATCTAAGAAACTCCTAAAAAAAAACAACAACTAACTAAGTTCTCTAATCTAAAACTCTAAAAAAAAAAAGTCTAAACTAAAAGAAAGAAATATTCTAAAATATACTAAAAAATCTAAAAATCTAATAAAAAAAACAACTATAAATCTAAAACTACTAAAAAAAAAATCCGAACTAAAAAAAGAATCTAACTAAATCTAAAAATAAAAAAATACTCTAAAACAAAAGAAAAAAAATAAAAATCTAAAACTCTAAAAAAAACTAAAAAAAACTAAAAAAAAATAAATCTAAAAACTAACTAAAACTCTATAAAAAATTTCTAAAAATAATCTAACTATTATCTAAAAAACTAAAACAATAAAATATCTATAAAAAAAAAACTAATATACAAAAAATCTAAAGCTAACTAAAAAAACAAATAATAAAGAAACTCTAATTCTAAAATAAATATCTTCTAAATAACAAACTCTAAAAAAAAAAAAAAAAATACTGAAAACTAAAAAAACTAAATAACTTAAAAAATAAATCTAAAAAAAAAAAAACTCTTAAATAAAGAAAACTAACTAAAAAAAATAAGTTGTAAGATAACTAAAAAAAAAGTCTAAACAAAAGATAAAAAAATCTAACTATAACTAAAAATTAAAATTCTAAAATCTATAACAAAATTACAAAACCCATGAACTAATAATAATCTATCTAACAATCTAATAACTCAAAAAAAAAAAAAAACTCTATAATATCTACTAAAAACTAACAAAATAAAAGAAAAAAAAAAAACTAACTAATAAAAAAATTCTAATTAAACTGAAGCTAAGACTAGAAATCTAAGAAAATATCTACTATTCTACACTAGCATAAAGAAAAAAAATAAAAATCTTCAAAAAAAATAAAAAAAAAAAAATAAATCTAAATAATTTCAAATAAAAAAATAAAACTAATACTAAAAAAGATACTAAAAATCTACTGAAAGCTAAAAAAAATTCTAATCATCAAATGTCTGAATCTAAATACTAATAACTACTAAAAAAAATAATCATAACTAAAATCAATATCTTTAAGGAATCTATTCTAAATTTCCCCCCCAAACGTTCTAAAAATACAACTATATATAAAAATCTAAAAAACTAGTCTAAATTCCCCCTTATAAAAAAATTACCCTAAAAAATTAACTAATCTAGATATATACTAAATTCTAAAGAATAAAATCTAAAAATCTAAACTCTAAAAACTAAACTAAATACTGAATTAATAAATACCTTAAAATCTAATACTAAGTCTTAAAAAATAAAAAAAAAAACTACTAGTAAAAATCTAAAAGAATCTAAAAAAATCACATAAATATTTCCACCTAATCTACAATGGTGAACAACAAAAAAATAAAATAAAAATCTATTCAAAAAAAACAAAAAAATCTAATAAAATATCAAAAACCAAAATTCAAAAAAAGCTAACTACTAAACTAAAATTTAATACTAAAATTCTTCAAAAAAAACTAATCTAAGAACAACCCAAATACTAAAATAACTAACTACTAGACTAAAAAAAAACTCGTAAAAATCTAAAAAATCTAAGACTAAAAAAAATATAATACTAATCTAATCCAACATCTAAAAAAAATCAAATCTAAACTTAAATCTATAGTAAAAAAACTAAAATAATAAAAAAAGAGGAAATCTCTAAAAAAATAAGAATCAATCAACTAAGAAAAAACTAAATACTAAACTAATCCATAGAAAAGAAAAACTCATTCTAACTAAATAGAATAAAAAAAAATAAAAATGAACTAAAAATCTATCTAGCTCTAAATCTATATAATCTTCCTAAAAAACTTATAACTCTATCTCGAATAAAAAAAACTATCTATAACTCTCTAAAATAACTATTCTAAAATATCTAGCTAAAAAAAACTATAATTACGAAAAAAAAATGAATCTCTAAAAAAAATAAACTAAATATCTATAAATCTAAACACTAAAATAAAAATCTATAAAAAACAACTTATCTAATAAGAAATAGTTCTAAATTCTAAAGAAGTACTATAAGTACTAAAGATCTAAAAACTAACGCAAACTAAAAATAAACTAAACATCTAAAATATTTAAAAAATAAAAAAATAAAAAGATAACCTAACTATAAAAAAACTCTAAAAATACTAAAAAAAATAATAAATCTAAAAATAATAAATCTAAACTAAAACTATATATACCTCAGAAAAAAATAAGACAAAAAAGTCTAACTAAAACTATAATAAACTAAAAACTATAATATCTATTAAAAAAAAACCTAATCTAATAACTTTCTATCTACAACTAAAAATCTAAAACTAAAAATAGAAAAATAAAAAGCAATAAAATCTTATCTAATAACTAAAAAAAAAAATCTCTAATCCATATAATATAAAAAAAAATCCAAAAAAAGAAATAAGTAAAACCTAAAATCAATCTAAATAAAAAAACAATTCAAAAAAAAAATATCTAATCTAAAATCTAAAAAAAATATCTAATCTACTTAAAAAAAAAATTATACTAAAAAGTCTATAAAAAAAAAATCTAAATAAAAAAAACAAAATCTATTAAAACTAAAAAATAATAATATTACAAAAATCTAAAAAAAGTCCTATCTAAAATCTAAATCTATATAAAATCTAAAATATAAAAATAAAACTTATCTAAACTAAAAAACTATAAAAAACAAAAAATACTTCTACAATAAAAAAAAATAAAACTAAAAAATAAAAAATAAAATAAAAATACTTCTAAATCAAACTAAGATTCTAATCTAATGCAAACACAATCTCTAATAACTAAACCAAAAAATATAAAAGAAAACTAACTAAAAATAGAAAAAATCTAATTAAAATCTAAATAAACTAATCTAAAAAAAAAATAACTATCTGATAAAGAGAAAAATCTAATAAAACTAAATCTAAAGAAAAAGCTAAATCTACTAAAATTAAAAAGATTAGAAAAAAAAAAAATAATAAAAAAAAAAAAAATAAAAATAAGCTAATCCTAAACACTAAATAAAATAAAATCTATATTCTAGAAAAAATATTAACTAATAACTAAATAGTTCTACCAAACTTCTATAAACTAAATCTAAAACAAAATCTATCTTCTAAAACTCTTCAAAACTAAAAATGCTAGAATCTACTTAAAATAAAAAAAAAATTAACTCTAAAAAAAATAAACCAAATAATAATCTAAATAAAAATAAAATCTATAAATTGAAAAAATAAAACCTAAATAAAAAAAAATTCTAAATCCTTTATAAATTCTTCTATAAAAAAAATACAAATCTGCAAATCTAAATCTAAACAATCTAAAAAAAATAACGTAAAAACTAAAAAGAAAGTAAAAAATCAAGAACTAAATAAGAAATTCTAATTACTAAATCACTAAAAAAAATAATCTATAATATTAAAAAAACTATCTCTAAAAATAATCTAATCAATCTAAAATAATTCTCTACTAAAAGAAATAACAAAGGAATCTAAAACTAATCTAGAAAAATAAAAGAAATAAAACAAAAAAAACATAAACTACTATCTAAAAAAACAAGAAACCTTAATAAATCTAACAAATCTATCTAAAATCCCTACATATACAATAATAAATCTCTAAAATCTAAAAAAAAAAAAAACTTCTAAAATTCTAAATTCTTAAATGACAAAACTAGATAATAAAAAAATAAATCTAAACTAAATACCTAAAAAAAAGATTAAAATAATCTAAGAAATAAATAAACACTATAGTCTAATAAAAGAATCTAAATACTTACACCTAACCCTATAAAGAAACAAACCGCTCTAAATCTTTAATCTACAAAAAACTACTAAAATACTCTCACTAAAATTCAAAAATAATCTACTAGTAAAAATCTAATCCTAATAATCTAAACTATCTAAAAAATAATAAAAAAAAAAAAATCTACTCTAAAATATCTATCTAAAAACTAATAAACTAAACAAAAAAAAAAAAGAAAAAAGTCTAATTCTAAAAAATCTAAAATAACATATCTATAAGATCTAAAACAAAATAATATCTTCTAAAACTATTATAAAAATAAACTCTCAACTAAAAATATAAAAAAATAAAAAAAAAATCTACTACTATTCTAAATAAAATAAAAAGAAATAGTCTAAAAACTAAAAATATATAATCTACTACCTAGAAATCAAAAACTAATAAAAACCTATAATTAATCTATCAAAATTCTCAAATAATTCTAAATAAACTAAAAAAAAAGCCTAAAAAACTAAATAAAACACATAATCTAAACTCAAAAAAAATCTAATAAACTAAAATACTAAATAGAAAAAATTCTAAAATAGGAATAACAAAACACTAAAAACTAAATCTAATCTAGTAAAACTAGAAAAAAAAAAAAATCTACTAAAAAATAAATATCGATAATCTAAAAATTATATAGTAATCTAAAAAAACCTCAATACAAAAAAAATCTATATAAAAAAAAGGAAGATCTAAAAAATCTAATATAAAAAAAAAAAAAATTCTAAAAAAAAAAAAATAAAAATCTAAAAGAGTCTATAATGGTCCTAAAAAAACTACTATCTAAAACTAAAAAAAAACTAAAATAATCATTAAATCAAAAGAAGAATATCTAACTCGTAAAAAAAAAAAAAATCTAATAAAATAAAAAAAAATCTAAAAAAATAAAAAAAATAACTAAGAAAATAACTAAATCTAAAAACTAAAATAACTAGAAATAATCTATAACTAAAAATTGAAAAAGAAAACTAAAAAAATAGAAAAATTCTTCTAAAAAAAATAAAAAAAAAAAAAAGAAAAAATCTAAAACCTAAAAAATCTAAAAAAATCAAAAATATCTAAAGTAAAGAGAAACTAAAATTCTAAAAATCAAAGGTAAACTAAAAAGACTAAATCTAGATATCAAAATAAAAAAAAACAAAATCTATAAAGAAAAAAAATATCAATCTACAACAATCTCTATAAATACTAAAAAAAAAAAAAAGTACTAAAAAAAATCTAAACAAATCTGAAAAAAAATCCTTAACTAAAAGAAAAAGTTATAAATTTCTAATATAAAAAATCAACTTACTAAACTCAAAAAATAATAAACTACTTATAACAAATCTCAACTAATCTAACTAAAATATAATCTAAAAAAAGAAAAAATAAAAAAAAATTAAAAAATCAAATTTCTAATAAATAAAAAAAAAAACTAAAAAATCTATCTAAACTAAACTTAAAAAAACAAATTCTAATATAAATCTACTAAAATCTAAAAACTAGAAAATAAGCTAAAAACGATCAAACACTAAACCTAAATTAAAAAATAAAACAAAACTAGTCTAATAAAAAATTAAAAAAAAAAGTCTTAAATAACAATCTATAATCTGAAATACTAAAATAAGAAAAAAAAATCTAATCTAAAAATAAAAAAAAAATAAAAAAGTAAAAAAAATCTATTCAACCATTCTAAATACTAAAAAACTAAAAAAAACTAAAAATAAAAGAAAACTAATCTCTAACACTAAATAGGACTACTAAAAACTAAAAAAAAAAAAAAAATATACTAAATCTACTAAAATAAATCCTAAAAAAAAAAATAAAAATCTAAACTAGCTAACTAAATTAAAAAATCTAATAAAATAATAAATAAATTAACAAAACTAATCTCAAAAAACTATAAAAAGAAACTTAAAAACATCCAAAAAAAATTCAAATAACAGTCTAATAAGAAAAATAAAATAAGCTATCAAAAATCTAAAAATCTAAAAAAGAATCTACTAAAAAAAAAAAAAAAAAAAAAAAAAATTCTAGATTCTAATAATAAAAAATAAACTAAAAAAAAATCGAAAAAATCATTCAAAAAATCTAAAAAAAATCTATCAATAAATAAAAGCTCTAAACGAAAATAAAAATTCTAAACAAAAGAACATACTATCTAATAAACAAACTAAAAAAACTCTCTACTATCTAAAGAAATTCTACCGCTAAAATTCTACTAATAATATAAGAATAAAATCTAAAAATATCTCTAATCTAACTAAAAACTAAAATCATAATTTTACTAAAAAATATAAACCTAAATCTAATAAAAAATCTATTCTATTAAAAAACTATACTAACTAATAAAAAACTTATAAAAATAAATAAATCTATATAAAAAAAAAACTATAAAAAAAAATCTAAACTAAAAAAAAAAAACTAATCTAAAAAACTTTCAAATATCTTAAAAAAAATAATCTAAGAATTAAAACTAAAATCAACTAGAAAAATCACTATAAACTAATAGAAAAAAAAATACTAAAAATACTAAACGCAATTCTAAAAAAAAACTCTAAAAAATTAAAACTTAAAAAAAAAAATCTAAAAAAAAACAAATAAAAAAAAAAAAAAAAAAAAATCTTACTATAAAAAGAACTCTAATAAAAAATCCTAAAAAAATCTAAAAACTCAATATCTATAAATAAACTAAAAATAAAATAATAAATAAATAAAAAAAAAAAAACTACTATATAAAAAATAAAGATCTTAAATATACTAAAAAAATAAAAACTAAAATAAAAACAAAAATTCAAAAAATACAAAAGAATATAGTAAAAAATAAAAATAAAAAAAAAACTAGAATAAAAATCTAATCTAAAACTATAAAAAAAAATCTAAGAAATATCTATAAATCTAAAAAACTCTATCTAGCTAATCTGAAAAACTATAAAAAGAAGCAATTTCTAAAATAGAAAAAAAGATCTAAAAACTATCAAAATATAACCTAAAAAAAAAATCTAAAAATGAAAAAACTAGATAAATATAAGAAAATTATATAAAAAGACAAAAAAAAAATAGTATAAAACTAAAAAAAGAGGACTAAATATAACTAAGTAAAATAAAAAAAAACTAAAAAAATCAAATATAAATAAAAATACTAAAGAAAAAAAAAACTACTAAAAAAAAAAGCTCTAAAAATAAAAAAAAAAAAAGAAACTAAAGATAAAAGTAAACTCTAAAATAATAATACTAAAAAACTGCAAATAACTCTAAACAAAAAAAAAAGAAACTAAATCTAATATCTATAAAAAAAATAACTAAACAAATAAAAAAAATAAACTAAGAATCTAAAGATCTAAAAGCTATTCTAAAGCTAAAAAAAAACTATCTGAAATCCTACAAAAATCTAAAAAAAAAAAAAGTTCAATACAAAAAAACCTAAATAAAAACTAAAAATCTTTCTAAAGCTATAAAAAAGAAAATCTATCTAAAAAAAAAACTAAATAAAAATCTACTAAATCCTAAAAAATCCTAAAAATCTAAAAATCTAAGAATCTAAATAAAATCTAAAAACTAAATATTTATCTAAAATATCAATAATTAAAGAAAAAAAAAAAAACTAACAAATATCTATAAAATAAAAAAGAATCTTTCTAAATCTATAAAAAAACCCCCCCCTTTAAAATCTAAAGATCTAAAGTCAAAAAAAAAACAAACCTATATTCTAAAAATTTATATCTAAAAATCTAAAAAAGACAAATAATTAAAATACTTCTAAAAATTCTCTAATATAGAGCTAATAAATACTAAAAATCTAATCTATCTAAGTAATAACAAAAAACTAAAAAAAAGAAAACAACTAAAAAAAAAAACAAAAATTCTAAACTCTAAAAACAAAAAAATCACAGAAAATCTAAAAGAAAAAAAATAACTAGAAATAACTAAAATAAAGTAAAGATACTAAACTAATAAAATCTAAACTAATCTACTAAATCTAAATAAAAATAAAGATCTAAAAAGAAAAAAAAAAAAGAAAAAAGAGAAAAATCTATAAGTATCCTAACAATAAATACTAAATTCTAAAAAAATCTTAACTATAAATAATAAAAAGAAAAATCTAAAAAAAAATAAAACTAATCTAAACTAAATAAAAAATAAATAATAAAATTCTCTAAACATAAAAATATCTAAACTAAAAAAACTATTACGATAAAAATAAAAATACCTTTAAAAAGATCTACAACTAATATAAAAAAAAAATTCTAACTAATAGAAGTATCTATATATAACTCTAATAAAAAAAAACTATCTAAACAAAAACTAAAACTAATAGAAAAAACTAAAAAATCTAAAAAAAAAATAAAACAAAATCTAAAGAACTTCTAAAGTAATCTATCTAAAACTTATATAAAAACTAAAAAAAACAAAATATAACTAAAAATCTTTCTTAAAATAAACTAAATAAAAAAAATCTATACTAAAAAACTAAGATAAAAAAAACTAATAAAACTTCTAAAAAAAAAAAAAGAAAAAAAAGAAACTAACTATCTAAATAATAATAAACTCTAAAAAAACTCTAAACAAATCTAAAGACTAAGAACTCTAAAAAGAATAAAAAAAAAATACTATTCTTTACAAATAGTTTTCTAATAACTAAATCCTCAACTACTAATCGTTAAAAATAAATTCTAAAAATAACTACTAAAAGTCATTCTAAACTAAATAAAAATCTAAAAAAACTAAAACTAAAGATAAAATATCTCTAACTAATTAACTAAATCTAAAAAATCTAAATCTATACTAAAAAAAATAAACTAAAATATAAAATAAATTCTAATAAATCTATCTAATAATAAAAATCTAAAAAAACTCATATAAAAAATAATCTAAAAAAAATAAAAACCTTCCTAACTTATCTAAACTCTACAAAAAAAACTCAAATAAAAAACTAAAAGTCTACTAAATAAAGAAACAAAGCTAAGCTAAAAAAACTAAAAAAGACTAAATTCCTAAAAAACTACTTAAAATCAAAAAAAAAGAAATAAAACCTAACTCTAAATAAAACACTACAAATAAAAATAATAGCTTAACTCTACCTATAGCTAAAAAACTAAAACTCTAATATCTATTAAGATATGCTCTACTCTAAAAAAAAAATCTAAATAACTAAACTATAAAAAAAAGATAGTATATAATAAAAATAAACTATACACAAAAACCTAAAGACTATCTAAATCTAAAATCCTAAGAGAATATCTATTAAACTAAAAAAAATAAAAATCTACTATCTAAATTCGAATAGATAACTAAAACTAATATAATAACAGATATTAATTACCTCAAATAACACAATAAATCTATAACTATCTAAAAAAAACTATCTAAGAATCTACTAAATCTAAAAAAAAAATAAAATAACTCTAAAATCTAAAACTCAAAAATAAATAACTAAATCCTAAAAGAAAAAATAAAAACTAATAAAAAAAAAAAAAATCTAATCAAATAAAACTATCTAAAACCTAAAAAAAAAACCTAAATACTAAAAATCTATCATAAAAAACAAAATAAAAAATTCTAAAAACTAAATCTATTAATCTAAGAAAAAACAATCCTAAATAAAAAAACTAAAAGAGCTAAAATCTAATCTAAAAATTCGTAAAGTCTAAAAAACTAAACTTCTAAAAACCTAAAAAAAATTAATTCTAAATTCCTAAAAACTCTAATAACTAAAAAAAAAACTATTAAAAACAGAATAAAAAAAAGAAAGCTATAGCTAAAACATAAATATAGATCTTCTATAAAAAGCTCCTATATAATCTAAAAAATAATAAAACTAAAAGATAAAGGAGAAATCATCTAAAAATAAAAACTAATAATAAAAAAAAGAGCACAAAAAAAAAAACTAATCTAAAAATGAAAAAAAAAAAACTATAAACTACTATATAAAGAAAAAAAAAATACTCTAAGACTAAAAAAAAGGTCTAAACTCTATAAAAAAGTAATTCTAAAAAAAACAAAAAAAAAAAGTCAAAAATACTAAAAGAAAAAAAAAAAATAAATAAAAGAAAAGAAAATAATATATAAAAATAATCTATCTAAACTAATTCTGAATATATAAAATCTTTATTCTAAATAAAAAAAGAAAGTATAAAAAAACTAAAAAATAAGAAACTACAATCTAACACTCAATAACTAAAACTAAAAACATCTAAAGAAACTAAATATCTAAAAAAAAAATCGAACTAAAAATATTAATCTAAAAAAAAATAAAAATAGTCTTATCTACTCAAGTCTAAAAAAAACTATATACAGCTCTAAAATACTAAAATTCACTATCTAACAAAGAACAATCTAAAAAAAAATAACACTTCTAATAAAAAAAAACTAAAATCTAACCTATCTAAATACTTAATCTACTCTTATAAATTCAACTATATCTTCAAAAAAATTCTACTAAAAAATCAAAAGAATTCAAATAAAATCTAAACCGCCCCCCCCCCCCCCCCCTCTCTAATAAAATTCTAAAAATAGAAAAAATACTAACTCTAATCTACTAATAAAAAAATAATCATAAAACAAAAAACTCAATTCTACTATTCTAAACTAAAATTCTTTATAACTCTAAAATATCTCTAAGTTTCTCTAAAAAAAAATCTACAAATAAATATAAAAAAACTATAAATACTAAAAATCTAAAAAGCAAAAAAAATCTACTTCTAGTAAAAAGTACTACTAATAACTAACATAAAAAAAATAAGTCAAAAAAACAAAAAAATAAAAATAATTAAAAAAAAGTGGGGGATAAAAAATAAAAACTAAAATCTATAAAAAAAAATTAAAAACTAAAAAAAAATAAATCTAAAACTAGGTCTACTAAAAATAAATCTCCAACTATAAATAATAACTAAATAAAAATAAAGATCTACTATAAAATCTACTAAAAATCTTCTAATCTAAAAACTAAAATATCTAAAACTTAACTAAAATAAAACTATTACTTTAACTATAAAAAATCTAAAAAAAGCTAACAAAAAACAAAAACTAAATAAAAAAAAATACAAAAACTCTAATCTACTATCTATAAAAAAAGAACTAATCTAACTAAAAAACTAAAAAAAAAGATCGAAAATGTAATCTAAAAAAAACTATATCTACTAAAGAAAAAAAGAACTATAATCTAACTGAACTAAAATAAAAAATAGTAAATAAAAAAAAACTAAACTAAATCTAAAATAAAATCCAATAAAAATAAAATTCTAAAATCTAAATCTATCTATATTCTAAGAAAATTCTAAAAAAAAATCTAAAAAAAACTAAAAATAAAAATAAGAATCTACTATCTAACTAAAAATCATTAAAAAAAAATTCTCAATACTAAATCAAAGAAGCATTCTAAAAGCTACATAAAAAAAAATAACTAAAAAAAAAAAAATCTAAATATAAAAATCTAGAATCTAATAAAAACCTAACTTAAAGATAAAAAAAACTAAACTAAATAGCTCTATCCAAAAAAAAAAACTCTAACTATCTATAATAACTCTAAAAAAAAAGATAAAAATAAACTATAAACTAAAATCTAAAAATAAACTAAAACTAATATAATCTAAAGAAAAAATATAGAAAACTAAATACTATAATTTAAAAAACTTAAATATAACTAAAAACTAAAAATCTAAAAAATCTAAACTAAAAAAAAGACTATCTATCAGATCTAAAAAAAATGAACAAGTACAAATAAAATAACTAAATCTAAAAAAAGAAATTATACTAAAGAAAAGAACTAACTTAAATCTAATCTTAAAACTACTAAAAAAAAATTCGAATAAAAAATCAAAAAACTAAAAAAAATCTAAAAATGTAACTAAAAATATAAATATAATAAAATAAAATAAAATCTAATCTAATACTTAAAATCTAAGAACAACTAAGTAATCAAAAAAAAAAAAAAATACTAGAAAATAAAACTAAAAAAAACCCTAAATAATATAAATCTAAAAACTTAAAAATCTAAAATAAGTCTATCAAACAAATAAAGTGTAAAAAATCACTAAAAATACTATAAAATATAAAAAAATACTAAAAAATACCTAAAGAGAAAGAAACTCTTAAAAACTACTTAGTAATAAATTCTAAAAACAGAACATAAACTAAAAAAATAAAATAAAATAAAGTCGAAAAAAAAAACAAATCTAAAAAAAAATCTAAACTAAAAAAAATAAAAATCTAAAGATCTAAAAAACTAAATCTCTAATAATAAAAAATCTAAAGATAAATAAATCTAAAAAAATAAATCTATAGGAATCTAATAAAAATAATCTTATAAATCTAAAAAAGAATCTCTAAAAAAGAAAATCTATCTAAAAAAAAAAAACTACTAAAAAAAAGCTAAAAAAAAAAAAAAGATAAAAAAAACTCTAAAACGTATATCTAAAATACTATAGAGAACTATTCCTAACTAATAAAAAAAAAGAAGTCTAAAGAATAAAAAAAAAAAAAAATCTTCTATATAAGGACAAAAAGACTATAATCAAAAAACTCTAATCTACTAACTAAAAATCTACTAAAAAAAAAAAAACTATCTAAACTTCTTACTCTAATAATATCTAACAAATAAAAAACATATACAAAAAAAATTTCTAAAGTAAATATCAATCTAAAATCTAGTCTATATCTTAATTCTATCTTAAAAAAAGAAAACCAAAAAAATAATAACTCAAAACTAAAAAAGATCTATAAATAAAAAAAAAAAAGGCTAACTAAAAATGCTAAAAGAATAAGATAATATCTACTAAAATTATATTATAAAATCTAACTATAAAAAAAATAAAAAACTAAACACTATAAAAATAATTAAAAACTACAAAAGAAAAAAATCTAGAAAAATTCTAAAATACTAAAATATAAATACTCTAAAACTAAAGATCTAAGATCAAAAATAAATACTTCTATAATCTCTAATATAAATCTATAAAAATAATACTCTGAAAAAAATAAAAAAAAGAAAAATAACTAAGTCTATCAAAAAAAAAACTAATAAAAAAAGGACTAAAAAACTAAAACTAAAATTCTAAAAAAAAAGACCTAAATCTAAATCTAGTATAATGAAAAAAAAAATTCTAGTCTAAAAATAGTAAACTAAAAAAATACTAAAAAAGCCTAAAAAAAAGAAGACCTATAAAAAAAAATAAATCTAAAAACTAAATTACTAAAATCAAAAAAATTCTCTAATAAAAAAAATCTAACTAAAAAGAAATAACTTCTAATCTAAGAAATCTAAATAATACTAAATCTAAATAAAATAATTATCTAAAAAATCAAAACTAAAACTAAAAAATCTATTATATTTCAAAACTATCTAAATCTACTAATCTAATAATACTAAAATATCTATTCTATAAAACTACTACTAAATATGACTAAATAACTAGATTCTAATAAAAAAAAAATCTTATCAATCTGAAAAATTAGGAAAAACTAACTTAAAAATAACTAACTAAACTAAAAAATAAATAAAAATCTTCTACTATACAATAAATCTTAAATGATCTAAAAGAAGTTTTCTACTAAAAATCATAAAAAAAAAATATTCTAATAAGACTATCTAAATTCTCTATCTACTCTATCTATAACTAAACTATAACCCTAAATCTAGTAAGTAAAAAAAGAACTAAAATAAACTAGAAAAAAAAACTCATACTAGAAAAAACAAAAAAACAAAAAACTAATTCTAAAAAAAAGAAAAAAAAAATTCTAAAAGATAAAATCTAAAACTAATAAATCTAACTAATCAATAAAAGCTAATCTTCTAAAAGACTAAAAATAACAAAATTCTAAAAAAAGAAAAGAAAAACTGATATACAAAAAAAAAAAAATCAAACTAATAAAAAAAGCAAAAAACTACTCTAAAAAAACTTATCTAAAAAAAAAAAGAAAAAAAAAAATCAAAATAGAAATAAATATCTAAAATTCTACTAACTTAAACATAAAAAAAAAATTCAAGTAATAATCTGACAAACAAAAAACCTAAAAAATAATCTATAAATAAATGCTAATCAAGAAAACAAACTAAAAAAATGCTTTCTAATAACTAAAAAAAACTAATAATCTAATCTAATAATCTTAAGTCAAAACTAAAAAATATAGAAAAATAAAACTCTAAATTTTTTCCAAACTTCGAAACTACTAAAAAAAATAAAATCTTCAAAAAAAAAAAACAAACTAAAGTTCGCTAAATACTATCTAATCACTAAATAAAAATCTAAATCCTACTAATAAACAACAATCTATCTAAAATCAAAATCTAAAATAAAAATCTACTTTATCTCTATCAAAAGAACTAGAAAAAAAACTATAAAAAAAATCTAATCTTAACTCTAATCTAACCTAACTATAACTTCTAAAAATAAAAACAAAAAAATTAAAAAAAATCTAAAACCTAAATAATTCTATTTTCTAAATAATCCTATTAATCTAAAAAAAATAACTAATCTTTAATTTCTAAATCTAATAAAAAAAAAAAATAAATTAAATTAAAAAAAAAACTAAATATACTAATCAAACTAATAAAAAATATATCTAAAACTAAATTCTCTAACTAATAACTCTAAATAATAAATCTACTAAAATATATACTATCTACTAATATACAATGAAACTTCTTCTACTAACTTTCTAATAAAACTATCTACTAATATAAAAATATCTATAAAAAAAAAATCTAATATCTTTTATACTATATAAATTTTTCTAACTATTAATCATAACATTCTCTAAACTAAAAATTCTAGTCTACTAGTATGAGCTAATCCTCTACTGCTAATAACTAATTACTAAATATCTAAAAAAAAAAACCTAAAAAAAAAATAAATAAAGAATCTAAATCTCTAATCTCTAAAAAAAAAAAAATAATTCTAACATTCTAATTCTTATCTAAAAAATAGCTAAATAATATAAAAAAAATAACTAAAATAACTAAAATAAATCTAATTTCTCTAAAAATATATACGTAATAAAAAAACTAAAATATAAAAATAAAATAAAAATTCTAAACTAAAATAAAATTAACTATTCTAACTAAAAAAAGAATAATCTTCTACTAAAAAATAAAAAAAATCAATAAAATCTATAATTCTACTTAAATAAAATATACTTAACTTAAAAAAACTATCTACTCTGCTAATCTCTAATAAATCTAACTCTAATTCTAAAAACTATTCTAAAAATTCTAAAAAATATAATAAATTTTCTAAAAAAAAATTCTAATACTAAAACTAAACTAAAATACTAAGAATTTCTATATCTGACTAAAAAAATTCTCTCTAAAACTAAAAAAAAAAAAACTACTAAAAACTAATATATAAAACTAATAGCTATAAAAACATAAAAATACTATTAAAATTTCTAACTTCTAAATATTTCTACTCTCATAACTATAAAAAAATTCTTTCTTCTAAACTACTCTAACTCTCTAAACTAAAATCTCTAAAGAATAAAATAATAGACTAAAAAAAAAAAAAATTCTACTCTAAAAACAAAAAACTAATAAAATCTAAATAAAACTAAATTACTATACTAAAAAAAAACTACTAAGTAATAAATAAAAAAAAATAGAATCTAATCTAACTATCTACGTATAATCTATCTTAAACTAATAAAAAAAACTAATAAAATACAAATCTTAAAATAAAAAAATCTAAAAAATCTCTAACTCTTAAAAAACTAAAACTAACTACCTTCTATCTAAAACTAAGACTTAACTAATCTAATACTTCTAAACTTTACTAAAAAATCTACTCTACTATAAAACCTAAACACTAAAAAATAAAAAATAAAATCTAATAAAAACTCTAAATAACTAAAAAAAAAATCTTAATGAAAAAAAAAATATTATCTAAGAAAAAAATAAAAATTCTATCTTCTTTCTCTAACTAAAATCTACTACTAATTCATAGAAACTAAATAAACTCTAATACTAAACTAAAAATTCTAAATAAATAAATAACTAAAAAAAAACTCTACTAAAAAATAAAAAAACTAAATTTCTAGATAAAAACTAAAAAAAAGTCTAAAAAACTTCTAACTATTTCTATATACTACTAACTCTAATTAAAAAAAACTCTAAAATCAAAATATTCTCAAAAATAATACATCTGCTTCTACTAAAAAAAAAAAATCTCTTAAAAACCTAAAGGTTCTAAACTAAAGAAAAATTCAACTCTCTAAAAAAAAATAAAAAATACCTAAAACTAACTAATAAAAAAAATAACTATACTAAAAACCTACGCACTAAATAATCTAAATAACATACTAAAAAAAAATAAAAAAAAAATATTAAACTAATCCTAAACTAACTCTAAAAAATAACTAAAATCTAAACTCCTAAAAACTAAAATAAAACTAAACTAACTAATCTAAATAAAAACATAATCTACCTACTAAAAATAACCTAAAATAAAATATTATCCTCTAATAAAATCTAAAAACTAACTAAACCAGAAAAATCTAAAATAATAAACTCTAACTAATCCTAAACATAAATAAATAAAAACTACTAAAATAATCTAACTAAAAACTAAAAATATAAAAAAAAAAAAAAAATACTAAACTCTAGCTTAAAAAAAATTCTAAGTAAAACTAAACCTAAAAACTAAACTACTACTAACTTACTACTAATAATATAAACTAAACTAAAAACTAATTTCTGTAAAACTACTCAAAGAAAAATCTAACTCTCACTAACTAAACTAACAAAAAAAACCTAAAATAAAAAAAAAAATACTAAAAAAAAGTCTACTAAAAAACCTAATAAACTAAAAAAAACTAAAAAAAAACTACTATACGCTAATAACTAAACTACTCTAAAAAAAAAAACTAAAAGATAACTAATAAATATCTAAACTTAAAAAAAAACCTAAATAACTAAACTAAACTAACCTAAAAATAAATACTAAATTAACTAAAAAGGAAAAAGAAAACCTACTAAAAAAAAACCTAAAAATTCTAAAGACTAAATTCTAAAAAAAGACTAAGACTAACCTAAAACCAAATCTAAAACTACAATCTAAAAATTACTAAACTAAAATTCTAAATAAAAAATCTAACTAAACCTTCTAACTATACTATCTAAAAAATCCTAACTAAAAGTTCTAAAAAATCTAAAAAAAAAAACTAAATACTATCCTAACTAAAAGATCTATAATGAAAATCTAACTAAAAAAATTCCTATAAAAAACTCTAAAATACTACTAACTATAACCTAAAGACTAAAAAAAAAAAATCTATAATTCTACTAAAAAAAAATAAAATACTACTAACTATCTTAAAAATATAACTAAAGAAAAAATTAAAAAACTTAAAATAAAACTAACTATAACTCTAAAAAATAAAAATCTAAAAACTAAAAACCCTATAAAATACTCTAAAATATATAAAAAAAACTCTAAAAACTAAATATATATAAATATCAAAAAAAATTCTAACTACTAATCTAAAATAGAACTAAACTAAAGTCTATAAAATCTATCTAACTCTAACTAATCTACTAAACTAAAAAAATCTAAATCTAAAAAATCTATAAATGAAAACTAAAAAATCTACTAAAAAAAACTATAATAATCTAACTAAATATACTATATTCTATCTCTAAAACTACTAACTAAGAAACTAAAAAAAAAACTAAGAAAAACTAACTACACTATTCTTTCTAAGTATATTCTAATCTACTAACTACTAATACTAACCTATAAAAAAAAACTATAGAAGAAACTATTACTAACTATTAAATCTAAACTACTAAAATCTACATAATACTAACATAAAAAATCTAAACTAACTTATCATAACACTTCTCTATTCTACTAGTTCTAAGAGAACTTCTACTAAAAAAATCTCTACTTCTAAAAATTTAAAATATCTCTAAGACTAAAATCTAAAAAAATAACTATATAAAAAATAACACTAAAATAAAAAAAAAAAATACTCTTAAACTAAAAAAATCTAAAAAAAACTAAAAATACTTTTCTAGTTACACTATACTACTAAACTAACTAATCTACTAAAAAATTTTCTAAACTCTAAATAATTAAACTAATTCTAAACTAGTTCTTAACTAAACTAAAAATCTAAAAAAATCAATAAAAATAATTAAAGCTACTAAAAAAAAAAAAACTAATAAAATAAACTTATTAATACTCTAGACTAAAACTTAAAATAATCTACTATAAAATATCTATAATAAAAATGCTAAAAATTCTAAATAAATACTATACTACTATCTATATACTAAAAGACTCTAATATTTCTAATAACTCAAAAATAAATCTACTAATCTAAACTCTACTATTCTACTAAAAAATCTATCTAAAAATAAAAATAAAATTCTAGAGCTAAACTAACTATTATAAAAATAAAAAACTACTAAAACTATTCTAACAAGAAAATCTCTAAAAAAAACTATAAAAAAACTAACTAAAAACTAATAACTTCCTTCTATAAAGATACAAAATCTAAAAATAAACTTAAATCTCTCTAAAAAAGAATACTAAAATTCTTAAAAAAAGATAAAACAAACTAAAAAAAAAACTCTATAAAACTTATCTAACTTTCTATACTTCAACTTAGATTCATAAAAATTATAAAAACTAAAAGTAAAACTATATAACTAAAAATTCTAAACTATTTCTCTCTATCCTACTAAGCGTAATCTATAAAATAATCTAATCTAAATAAATATCTATTTATAAAAATAAAAAATCTAAACATAGGGGGGGGGGGGGGGGGGCTGAGGGGGGGGGGGGGGGGGGGGGGTTCTCTAAAATAATAAATAAAATCTTAAAAAAAAAAAAATCTATCTAAAAAAATTCTAATTAAGAAAAAAAAATCAATCTCACTCTATCATAATAAAATAAAATCTAAAGTTTCTAAACTAAAAAAAAATAAAAAAAAAACTAATAAAATTCTTACTAAAATAAATCTAATAAAGAAAAACTTAAAACTAAAAAAAATTCTAAACTAAAAATAAAAAATAAAACTATTCTTCTATAATATCACCTAAAAATCTAATTAATATATAAAAAACTAAACTAAAAAATTTCTAAAACTCTAAATCTTAACTTTAAAAATCTAAATTACTACTAAACAAATTCTAAAAAAAAAAAAACTATTTCTATAAAACTAAAACTATAATAAATAAAGATCCTACTAAAATCTAATATAAAATATAAATCTTTTTAAAAAAAACCTAATCTTTCTAATCTAAAAAATACGTATATCTTCTAACTAATTTCTTTAAAAAAACTATCTAACTATAAAAATCTAACTTAAAAAACTAAACTATAAATACTATCTAAAAATACTAAAACTAAAAAAGATACTAAAAAATCTACTAACTACTAAAAAAGACTAAAATAAGTCTAGTAAAAAACTAAAAATATCAACTAAAACTAAAAATCTATTAAAATCCTATATCTATAATAAAAAATCTAGTAAAAAAAAAAACAAAAAAACTAAAAACTACTAATCTATCTAATCTAATCCTAAAACTAAAAACTAAGAAAAAAACTAAAAATTCTAAAAACTAAAAAAAAAATAGAAAACTAAGAAAAAATACATAATCTAACATAAAATCTAAGTCTAAACTAAAAATCTAAAAACAATCTAAAAAAATCTAAAAAAAAAAAAATAAAAAAAATTCTTCAAATCTAACTATACGTACAAACAAAACTAATATCTAAAAAACTAAAAAAAAAAACTAAAAACTAATAAAAAACTAAAACTGAAAATAAAAATCTAAATACTAACTAAAATCTACTAACTACTATAAACTAAATCAACTAGAACTAACTAAAAAACTAAAAATAACTAAAAAAAAAAACTAAAAAAAAAATCGAGAAAAAATCTCTAAGAGAAATAAAAAAAAAAGCAAATTCTAATAATACTAAAAACTAAAAAAAAAAGAAACTTTAATCTATAATCTAAAAAAATCTAATAAATCTACCTACAAAACTAAAAACAAAACTAAAAACTAAAGTTTCTAAAAAAGATCTAAAAAAAATAACTAAAACTAAAAATATCGAAAAAAAAAAAAAAAATCTAAAAAAAAAAAAAAAATCTACTAAGAAAAACTAAAGAATCTAAAAAAAGACAAAAAAAAAAAACAACTTAAATAATACTAGACTAAAAACTATCTAAAAGAAATAAAAACTAAACAAATAAATAAAAACTAAAACTAAAAAAATAAAAAAATATCTACTAAATTCTAATCCCTTTTAATCTAAAAAAAAAATGCAAAACTATACTAAAACTCTAAATAAAAAAAAAAGCTACTAAATCTAAGAACTAAATCTAAAAAAAAAAAAAAAAATAACGAACAATATAACTAAACTCTAACTAAAAAAACTACTAAAATAGAACTAAACTAAAAAAAAAAAGATAAAAAAAAAATCAAAAAAAAAACAAAAACTAAACTATCAACTAACTAACGGCTAAATATAAAAGATCTAAAAATCTAAGAAACTAATAACCAAATATTTAACCTAACTTAATATTCTAAAAATAACTAAAAACCTCTAAATCTACAAACTAAAACTAATAATAACTAAATAAAATCTATAAACTAAATAACTAAATCTAAAACTTATCTAAAAATATTCTACTAATTAATAAAAAAATAAAAAAACTAATCTAAACTAAAACATCTACTAAAACTAAAAAAAATAAACTAAACTATCCTACTCTAACTAAAGCTAATTAAAACTATAAAATAAAAAAACTTCTAAATCTAAAAAATAAAAATAATAAAAAAAAAATAAAAAAAAAAACTAAAATAGAAAAAATAAAAATAACTAAAAAATAAAAAACTAAAAAATATCTACAAAATATCTATCCTATAATAAAAAAAAAACTATCCTAAAAAAAAACTAAAAAGCTAAATACTAAATAAAACTAAAACTAAAATAACTAAAATCTAAACAAAAAAAAAAAATAGTAACTAAATAATCTAAACGAAATCTAATCTAAAAAAATCTTACTATCTATACATATAAATAAAAAACAAATCTAAAAAAAAATCTAAAAACTACAACTAAAACAAAAAAAAAAAACTAATAAATAATAAAAAATTCTAAAATAAAAATAAATTCTACTAAAAAAATAAAAAAAATAAAAAAATCTAAACATAGAAAAAAACTAATAAAAAAAAACTAAATAAAAACTCTAAAACTACTAAACTATTACTAAATATAAAACTTAAAAAACTACTAAAAACTATAAAAAACTAAAATCTAATAAAATAAAAATTCTAAAATAAATAAAAAACTACAAAAAATACTAAAAATATAAAATAAATCTAAACTAAAAAAAAAAAAAAACTAATATCTAACAAAAATACTAAAAAAAAAAACTTAACTAAAAAACTAACTAACTATAACTAAAAATAACTATAAAAAAAAAAAATTCTAAAAATATCTCTAAAAAATAAAACTAACTTCTAACTAAACTAAAAAAAAAAAATAAAAAAAAAAAACTAATACTATCTAATAAAAAACTATCTACTATAAAAAAAATAATAAAAATAAATAATCTAATCAAAAAAAAAAAAAAAGTAAGAGTATAATACTAAAAAACTAACAAAAATCTATAAAATAAAATAAAATCTAACTAAATAAAAAAAATAAAAAAATCAAAAAAAATCTAAAAAAATAAAAGAAAAACTAAAATCTAAAAACTCTAAAAAAACTAAAACTAAAAATAAAACTTAATCTAAAAAAAAAAAATACTACTCTAAATCAAAACTAATAATAAAACTAAAAAAAAATAAAAAAAAAATATAAAAAAACTTATAAACTAAATAAAATCAGAATAAATAATACTATAATCTTAAAAAACTAAATACTAACTAAAAAAAAAATAAATTCTAAAAACTACCTAAAAAAATAAATAACTAACTAAATAAAAAAATATCTAATAAATAATCTAACTATCTAAAATAACTAAAAAACCTAAATTAAAACTATAAATAAAAAAAAGAAAATAAAACTATATCTAACTAAAACTAAAAAAACTAAACATAAAACTAAAAATA
Source organism: Neotoxoptera formosana (assembly GCA_022818045.1). Taxonomy (NCBI): domain Eukaryota; kingdom Metazoa; phylum Arthropoda; class Insecta; order Hemiptera; family Aphididae; genus Neotoxoptera; species Neotoxoptera formosana. The sequence goes on along the minus strand of JAIWJD010000007.1, from coordinate 2,801,586 downwards.
CAATAAACTAATATAAAAAAATCTAATACTAACGTACTAACTAAAATAAAAAATAAAACTAAAAAAACTAACTAAATAACTAAATAAATCTAATCAAAAAAAAAAAACTAAAAATAAAAAATCTAAACTATAAAAAAAAAAAAAAACTAAATCTACTACTAAAAAGAAAAATCTAAAAAAATCTATTAAAACTAAAAAAAACTAAATAACTAAAAAAAAACTAATCTATAACTAAAAACTAAAAATAAAATAATCCTAACTTAAAATAAAAAAAAATAAAAAAAAAGAATCTAAAAAAATCTAAAAAAAAAAACTAAAAAAATCTAAAAAAAAAAAAAAAACTAAGTTCTAATAAAAAACTATCAAAAATAAAAAAATAAAATTGTACTAAATAACTAAAAGAAAAATCTCTAATAATAAACTATAAAAAACTAAACTAATTAACTATAACTAAAAAAAAATTCTTATAAATAAAAACTAAAAAAAAACTAAACTAAAACTAAACTAAAATACTACTATAAAAAAAAAAACAAAAATCATAAATAACTATAATCTAAAAAAAACTAAAATACTAAACAAAAACTAAAAAACTAACTAAACAAAAAATAAAAAAAAAAATATAATAAATATCTAAAAACTAAATAAAAAAAACTAAAAAAAAAAATCTAAAACAATCTAAAAAAAAATACTAAAAAATAAAAACTAATAAAATAAACTAATAAAAAAAAAACTAAAACTAAAAAAAAAAAAAAAAACTAATATCTCTAAAAATCTAAACTAAAAAAAAAAAAAAAAAAAGATAAAATAAAACTAAAAAAACTAATAAATACTAAACTAAATAACTAAAAAACTAAAAAATAAAAAAAAACTATCGATCTAAAACTAATCACTAATCTAAAAAAAATAAAGCACTAAAATAAAAAAAAATTCTAATCTAACTAAAAAATAAAAAATCACTAAAAACTAAAAAAAAAAAAATAAAACTAAAAATACTAAATAAAATACTATATAATAATCAAAAACTATGAAAATCTAACTAAAAAAATAAAATTCTAAAACTAAAAACTAAAATAAACTAAAATCTAAACTAACTAAAAATAAAACTAAAAATAATCTAATAAAAACTAAAAAAAACTAACAAAAAATCTAATTCTAAAACTAAATCTAATAACTAAAAAAATAACTTACTATCTAAAACGTATATCTAATCTAAAACTAAAAAAAAAAATAAACTATCTAAAACTTAACAAAAAAAAAACTAAAAAAAAATAAAAAACTAAAATCTAAACTAAAACTTCTAACAAATCTAAAAAAAAAAAACTAAATCTACTAACTAAAACTAACTAAAAAAAAACAAAATAAATAATAAACTAACTAAAACTATCTAAAAAACAAAACTAAAATAATCTAAAATCTATTACTAACTATATTATAAAACTTATTAAAAGTAAAACTCTAATCTATACTAAAAAAAAGAAACTAAAAAAATCTATCAAATAAATAAATTAACTAAAAAATCTAAAAAATAATATAAAAAAATAAAAAAAATACTATCTAAAAAAATAAAAAAATACTCTAAAAAGAACAAAAAAAAATACTAAAAACTAAAAATAAAAAAAACTTAACAACTAATAAATCTATATCTAAAAAAAACTAAAAAAAACTAAAAACTAAAAAATACTAAAAATAACTATATAAAACTAAAAACTAAAAAAAAAATAAATAAAAACAACTATATAAAATAAACTAAAAAATAAAAAAAAAATTCTAATCTAAGATCTAAAACTATAAAAAAATCTAAAAAAAATTCTAAAAAAAAACTAATAAAAAAACTAAAAATACTAAAAAAAAAATCTAAAATCTAAAAGAAAAATTCGCTAAATAATCTAAAACTAAAAAAAAAAAAACTAATATAATATACTAAAAAAATACTAAAAAAAAGCTATATACTAAAAAAAAAAACTAAAAAAAAAAATAACTACTATAAAAACTCTAAAACTTTCCTAAAAATTTCTAAAAATCTAAAATAACTAAAAAATAAATCTAATCTAAAAGAAAACTAAAACTTAAAAATCTTTCTATCTAAAACTAAAATACTAAAAAATCTAAAATCTAAAAATAAAAAAAACTACTAAAACTACTAACTAAAAAAACTAACTTCTATCTAAAACTAAAAATAAAAATATAATAAAAAAACTAACTATAACTATACTCTATAATAAAAAACTAGAACTACTAAAAAACTAAAAAAACTAAACTAAATAAAAATACTAAAAATCTATACTAACTTAAACTAAAAACTAACTAAAAAAAAAAAACTAATATATCTATAAAAATAAAATCTAATAATAAACTAATCTAACTACAAAAAACACTAAAAATCTAAACTAAAAAATAAAACTACTAAAAAAAAAAAATTCTAAATAAAAAAAAAACTAAAAAAAAAATAAAAAAAAATATTAACAAAAAATATCTAAAAACTAAAACTAAACTACTAATAAAAAAAAAAATCTAAAAATATCTAAAAATAACTAAAAATAAATCAAATCTAAAAATAATAAACTATCTATACTATTAAAATACTAAAACTAAAAAATAAAAAGAAATCTAAAAAACTACTAAAATCTATATAAGAAAAAAACCTAAAAAAAAAATAAAAAATCTAACTAACTAAATACTACTAACTACTATAAAATAATAAAAAAACTAATAACTAAAAATCTACTATCTAATAGAAAAAAATAAAAAAAAACTAATCTAAAAAATCTAAATATAAAAAAATCTAAAAAAATATATTAACATAAACTTTAAACTAAAAAAAATCTACTAACTAAAAAAAATAAAAATAATCTATCTATAAAATTAACTAAAAAAAAAAAATCTATCTAAACTAAACTAAAATAAAAAAAAAAAGCTAACTAAAATTAATACTAAAAAACTAAAACTAAAAACTAAAATTATAAAAAAATCTAACTACTAAAAACCTAAAAAAAAAAATTCTAAAAATAAAATACTAAAAATATAACTAAAAATCTAATCTAAAAATACTCTAAAAACTAAAAAAACTAAAAAAAATATCTAAAAAAAACTAACTAAAATCTAAAAATCTAAATAAAAAAATAAAAAAAAAAAATAAACTATAAAAAAAAAAAAATCTCTTCTATAAAAAAAAAAAAACTAAAAAAAAAAAAAAAACTAAATTAAAAAATCTTATATAAACAACTATACTAAATAACTAAACTACTAAAAAATCTACTAATATCTTATACAAAAAAAAATAAAAAAAAAAAAAAAATAAATCCTACTAAAAAAAAAAATTAAATATCTAAATATATAAAAATCTAAAACTAAAAACTAAATAAATCTAACTATACTAAAAAAAACAAAAGAATAAAAAATAATAAAAAAATACTAACTAAAAAACTAATAAAATAAAAAAAAAAACTAAAAAAAAACAAACTAAATCTAAAAAAATAAAAAAATAAACAAATCTAACTAAAAAAAAATAAAATAACTAAAAAAATAAAAAAAAACTCTAAAAATATCTAAAAAAAAAGAAAAAAACATAAAAAAAAAACTAATCTAATCTACCAAAAAAAAAAAATCTAAAATCTAAAAACTACTCTAAAACTAACTAAAAAAATAAAATACTACTAAATCTATAATAAATCTAAAAAACTAAATAAAAAAAAAAAATATACTAATCTAAAATCTAAGAAAAAACTACTACTCTAAAAAACAAAAAAAAAACTATCTTAAGGAAAAACTATAATCTAAAAAATCAATAAAAAAAAAAAACTAAACTAAAAATAAAAAAAATCTAATAAACTATAAATAACTAAATAATCTAAAAAATATAAAAAAAATACAAAAAAACTACTAAAAAAAAAAACTAAAAAAATAAATCTAAATATAAAAAAAAAAATAACCTAAAAATCTAAATAAATCTAAATAAAATAAATAAAAAACTATTATAAAATAGAATCACTAAAAAAAAAAAAATAAATTCTAAAAACTAACTAAAAATCTATAATCCAAAATAAAACTAAATAAATCTAAAAAAAAAACACTATCTAAAAAAATAAACTAAAAAACTAAAAAACTAATACAAAAAATACACTAAAAAAAAAAAAAAAAAAAAATAACTATAAAAAAAACTAACTAAAAGACTATCTAAATTCCTAAAAAAAAACTAAACTAACTCATCTAAAAAAACCTAATCTAACTAAAAATAATCTCTAACTAATAAATCCCGAAAAAAATCTATTACTAAACTAAAAAAAATCTACTAAATAAAACTAAAAAAAAATATAAAAACTAAGAAAACTTTAAAAATAAACTTAAACTTCCTAATCTTAAAAAAAACTAAATACTAATCTACCAAATAAAAAAATTTAAAAAATAAAATTAAAAAAAAAAAAATAAAAAAAAATTATACTAAATCTAAAAAAAAAAATATAACTAAAAAAATTACTAAAAAATAAACTACTAAAAAATACTAAAAAAAAATAAAAGAAAACTAAAAAATCTAATACATCTAAAATAAAAAATTACTAAATAAGATAAAAAGTATAACTAAAAAAAATCTAAACAATCAATCTAAAAAATCTAACTAAAAAAAATCTAATATCTTAAAAAAAAAAAAAAAAAAAAAAAAAACACTAAAAAACTATCTCTAAACTAATCTAAAAAATCTGAAATACTAACTATATTAAAAAAAATTTCCTAAAAAAAACAAAACTAAATAAACTAAATCTACTAAATCTAAACCAAAACATTTCTAACTAACTAAAAACTAAAAAACTAATCAACTATAACTAAATAACTAAATAAATCTAAAAAAAAAACTAACTAAACCTAAAAAATCTCTAATTATAAAATAAAAAAAAAAAAAAATAACTAAAGAATCTAAACTAATAAGTAAAAAAATACTAAAACAAAAATAAATACTAATAATCTAATAAAACTTCTAATAATAAATACAACTATAAAGAAAAATAACTAATATCTATCTAAAATAAATTAACTATAATCTAAAACTAATAAAAACTAAAAATATACTAAACTAAATACTAAAAAAAAACTAAAATAAAAACAATCTATAAATAACTTATAACTATCTAATAAATCTAAAACTAATACTAAGAAAAAAAAACTACTTAATCTATAAAAAAAAAAAAATAAAAAAATATAATACTAATAAAACTAACTAAATACTAAACTAAAAACTAAAACTAAATAAAAAAATAAAAATAAAAAATAATCAACTAAAAGATAAATCTAAAATCTCTAAAACTTACTAAAAAAACTAAAAAAAATTAAACTAAACTAATAAACTAATAAAAAAAAAAAACTAAAATAAAAATCTAAAATACTAAATATCTAAAATAAAAAAGTCTCTAATAAAATACTCTAAATAACAATCTACTCTAAAACTTATCTAATTTTTCTAACTACTAATAAAAAATATCTAAATAAAAAAGTAAAACTAAATCTAACTAATTACAAAATATAAAAAATATAACTAAATAAAATCTAAAAAATAACTAAAACTAAAAATATACAAATAAAAAGAATCTAAATCTATCTATAAAAGAAAGTACTATAATAAAAAAGAAAAACTAAAAAAAAAAAAAAATATCAAAACTACTCTAAAAAATCTAAAAATTCTAAAAATCTATAAAAAAACTAATAAAAAAATTATACTAACTAAAAATAAACTATAATCTAAAAAACTACTATCTAAACTAAAAAACTAAAACCTAAGAAAACTAATATAAAAAAAACTAATAAATAATTAAAAAAAAAAAAATAACTAATAAACTATATAACTCTAATTATAAATATAATCTAAAAAAAATTCTACTAAAGATCTACTAATAAAAAATATACTTAAATATATACTAAAATTTACATTTATAAAAAAATACTATAAATATAATCTAAAAAAATCTTAACTATAATTCTAAATAAATAAAAAATAACTACATAAAAAAACTATCTATACTAATTCTAAAAAATAAATTCTAATAAATATAAAATAAAAAAAGCTAAGACTATCAATAATTATCTTAAAAAATATACTTCTATAAAAAAAACTTCTAATATCTATATATCTTTCTAAAAAAAAATAGTAAAAGCTATTCTAATCTAAACAAAAAAAATAAAATTAGAAATCTAAAAAACCTAAAAAATATAAACCTACAGTAAATAAAAATAAAAAAACTATAAAAAAAAATAAAGAATACTAAAAAAAAATAATTAAAACTAAGAACAAAAATATCTAATATAAAATAACTATCTCTTAATATTCTACTACAATCTAATAAAAAAATTTCTATTATAATAAACTAATAAAAATAAAAACATATCTAACATAAAAACAAAATCTCAAACTAAACTATAAAAAATAATCTAACTAAAACTAAAAAAATAAAAAAAAAACTAACTAAATAATACAAACTAAAAAATATAAACTAAACTAAAAAAAAATTCTAAAAAACCAAAAAAAAAAAATTAAATCTAATACTCTTAAATCTATCTATCTAAATAAAAAAAATTCTAAAAAACTAACTCTATAAAAAAATAACTATCTAAAAAATCTCTATAAACTAACTAAACTATCTGAAAAAACTAACTAAGAACTAAAATAAATAATCTTAAAAACTATCTAACTATCTAAACTAAAAAAATAATAATAATATATAATTCTAAAAATCTAAAATAAATCTAATTCTACTAAAAAATAAAAATAAAGTATATAATCTCTAAATCAAAATAAAAAAGAAAGCCTAACTAAAAAAAATAATTTAATAAAATAAACTAAACAAAATCTAAACATAAAAAAGATAGCAGTGGAAATAAACTACCAAATTATAGAAAAACTAAAAAGAATAAAAAATATAAGAAAAAATCTAAAAAATATCTAATCTAATAATAAGAATATCTAAAAAGCTAAAAAAAAAAAACTTAAAAAAAAAATTTCTAATAAACTAAAAACAATAATTCTAAATCTAATCTTAACTAAACTAAATAAATACTAAAGCTCTAACTATAATCTATATTAACTTCAAACTAATAAACTAAATAAAATCTAGAACTAACAAAATAAAATAATACCTAATAAAAATAAATCTACTTAAAAAAAAAATGTAATCTAATAAACTAATTTATCTAATATAAAATCTAATTACTAATAAAACTATTAACTAAATGAATAACTATAAAATCTAAAATATCTCCTACTAATCTAATAAAGAAAAAAAAAAAACTAAAAACTAAAATATAAAAAATAACTACTAAAAAAATCTACACTAATCTATAATATCTACTATAATAATATCTAAAACTAAATATACTAAAAACTACTAAACTAACTAATAAATCTATAACTTATAAACTACTAATTATCTAATCTAAACTAAAACTAAACTAAATGAAAAATTCCCTAGATACTAATAAATAATACAATCTAACTCAAATAAAACTAATCTAATATTCTAAAAACTAATAATCTACTATAACTCTAAAAAAAAAAAAAATAACTACTAGGTAGCTACTAAAAATCTCTTAATCTATATAATTCAAAACTAATAATACTAAACTAAAAAAAGATATAAAACTAAAAATCTAAATTCCTAAAAGAAATAATCTCTAACAATAAAATAAAAAACTAAATATCTAAATTTCTATCTAACTCTAATCTAAACTACTAAAAATACAATAAAATTAAAAAAATAAAAAAAATAAAATCTAAAACTAATTAATATAACTAATCTCTATAATAATGATATTTTTAACTACTAAAATAAAAAAAAAACTATTCTAATTAAACTGAAAAATCTCATCTAGAATCTAAAATAACTATACTCTAACCTAAACTAAACTAAAACTTCTAGTATAAAATACTACTCTATTAACTAAAAAATCTAAATAAAAAACTAACTATAAAATAAATAATCCTAAAATACATAAAAAACAGATCTAATACTAATCTAATAAAACTATCTAAAAAACTACAAGTAACCTAATAAACTACTAATAAAATCTACAATACTAAAACTAAAACTATCTAAAGATCTAAATCCTTAAAAATCTAAAATCTAATCTAAAAATCCTAGACTAAATTATATAAACTAAAACTAATATATAGAACTAGTAAATAAAATAACTAAAAATCTAAACTCAATAATCTACTACAAACTAAAATCTAAAAATCTAAATCTAATCCTAATAAAATCTAATAAAAAAATAAAAACTAATATTCTAAAGAATACTAACAAGTATATATAAAAATTCTAATAACTATATAAAAATTAAAATACAAAAACTAAACTAATAAAAATCTCATAAAAAATCTACTAAATCATCTTAAAATCTAATATACAAATAATACTAAGATCTAATAAAAAAATCTAAAAACTACTCTATATACTCTAAAATAATCTAAAACTAGCAACATAAATAAATAATACTATCTAATACCTAAAAAAAGTCTATAGAAAATTTCTTAATAACTAGCTAAAAAAAATAAATAATAAAAAAAAAAATCAAATAATTACTACAATAAATCTAATAAACTAAACTATCTATATAAATCTATATATCTATAGACTAAAAACTTTAAAAGATATTAAATTACACCTACTAAATAATAGTCTAACCTAAAAAAATAAATAATCTAATAAAAACAATATAAATCTAAAAAATATTAAAATAAAAACAATACTAGATAATTTAAAAAAAGAAAAACTAAAAAATAAAAAAAACTATAAACTAATAAAGACAATGACAAAAAAACTAAGATCTATCTATAATCTACATATAAAATCTAAAAATAAATACTACATCTAACAAAATCTTAAAAAAAACTAAAAGTCTAATATAATATCTAAAACTATAAATATATCTATAATTATCTAATCTTAAAAAAGTCTAAAACTCAATAACTAAAAAAAATCTCTTCTTTATACTATAAAACATAAACTAATCATAAGCTAATCTCTACTAAAAAAGTATAAGAATTAAGAAAAAACTGACTAAAAGAAAAAAAAAACTAAAATAAAAACTAATATATCTAACCTAAAATAATAAAATATAAACTATTCTATCTAGTCTAAAATAAAAATATAAGAAAATAACTAAAAAACTTGAAGATATCTAAAAAAAGAAAAATCTAAAACCTAAAATTTCTAATCTATAATTCTACTCTATAAAAATAAATAACAAAAAACTAACTATCTAACTAAATAATAAAATCTATAACTAATAATGTACTAAATATAATCTATAAAAACATAAACTTACTAAATACTAACTAAGAAATAAAAAAATAAATAAAATAAATCTAAATAAAACTATAAAAAAAAAACTAGATAAAAATAAAAAAAAGTAAATCTAAAACTACCCTAAACTCTACTAATTCTAAAATCATACTATAAAAAATATATAAAAATAAAAAACTAGAAACTAATCTAAAAAAAACAAAATCTATAAAAATTCCTAATATAAAAATCTACTATCTAAATATAAAAAAACTACTAACTATAAATAAAAACTCTACTAAAAATAAAAAAAATATAAAAACTATAAAACTAAACTAAAAAAAAACTTACTAGAGCTAAAACTTATCTAATCTTAAATCTAAAATAAAGACTAATTAAAATCTATCTAGCTAAATAAATCTCATAAGAATACTATAAAAAAAAAAGTTACTTACATATAAACTTAAACTATAAAATTTCTAAAAACTAAATATTCTAACCTAAAAAATACTAAAAAAGTTAATCTAGAAAAATGCTAATAATCTATATAAGAAAGAAAATAGAAAAATAAAAAATACTATAAAACAATATAACTAAAATTTATAAACTAAAATAACTACTAAAAAACTAAAATAAAATTCTCTATACTAAAACTGAAAAAATCAAAAAAATACTAATCAAAAAGACTAATACTATCTAAGAAAAAAAAAAAAAATACTAAAATAGAAAATAATACTGCTAGCTAAAAATCTAAAAAATATATAACTACTAATACTAGAAAATAATCTATAAAACTCCTAATCTAATATATCTATACAAATAAAAATAAAAATAATAGACTAAAAATAAATACCAGAAAAAAAATCTAAAGAAAACTAATTACTAAAAGATACTCTAAAAAAAAACTACTTACAATAACTAATCAATAATATAACCAAAAAACTTGAATATCTAAAACTACTAATATAGATCTAAAAATAATTTTCTAAAAACTACTACTAAAAATAAAAATCTAAAAACTAACGTATCAAAAAAAAAAAAATTAACTAAAATATCTATAAACTAAAATACTACTACTACTATCTAAATTCTAAGTAAAATAGCAAAAAATCTAAAAAAAACTACAATAAAAATAATAAAAAAACTATATCTAATACTAAATAAAAACTACTGTCTAAATATAATCTCTAAAATAAACATCTAAAGAATAAAAATCGTATAATTACTAATATAAATCAAAGCTAAATAAATCTAAAAAAATAACTACTAAATAACAAACTAAACTAAACTAAAAGAATCAAAAATAAAAAAATAAAAATTCCCTAATAAAATAACTAAAAAAAAAAAACTATTAAAAAAATAAAATACAATAACTCTTAAAAAAAAAAAAAATAGCTAAAATCTATAACTAAAAATAAACTAAATAAAGACTAATCTAAAGAGAATCTAATAAGTAAAAAAACTACTAAACTAAATATAAAAGAAAACTTATTCTAATAAAAAACATCTAAATAAAACTAAAACTAAACAAAAAAAAATCTAAACTAAAAAAATGAAAACTTCTTATAATTCTAAATAAATCTAAATCTATAGTAAAAAAAATAAAAAATAAACTTATCTAATACAACTCTAAAAATAACTAATAACCTAAAAAAAAATAAATTAAAATAGACAAAAACTAAATCTAAAAAAAATAAAAATCTAAAAAAACTTAAGAAAAAATAAATACTATTAAAAAAAAAAACTATCTATCTAAACTAAGAAAACTAGTAAAACTAATAAACTAAAAACTTAAATACTTACTAAATACTAAAAAATAATCTAAACTAAATATAAAAATAAATAAATACTAACTAAAAAATATCTAAAACTAATATTCTATAAAATAATAATATAAAAAGAGCTATAAAAAAAAAATATAAATCTAAAGAAAAATAATAATATAGCTACATAATAAATACTAAAAAAACTAATAACTAGATCTAAAATAAATAAACTAATCTATAAAAATTAAAAAAAAAAAAAAAAAAAAATAATAGAAATACTAACTAAAAATAAACTAATATAACTAAATAAACTATAAACCTATTAATACTAAAAAAGACTACTTTCTAAAAAAAAATAAAACTATATCTACTAAAAAAAAAAAAAAAAAAAAAATAAAATCGAAAATATAAATATAATACATTTTAAGACTAAAAAAAAAAGAAAAAAATACTAAGATAAACTACTAAAAATTAAAACTATTAAGAATAGAAAAATAACTAAAAAAAAACTAAAAAAAAATAAATTTTTAAATAAATAAAAAATTCTCTAAAAATATAAAAAAAATAAACAAAACGAATAACTAAAATTAAAAAAATAACTATCTAATCTAACTAAAAAAAATCTTAAAAAATGCTATATATAACTAAAAATAATAATATAAGTTCTAAATCAAAAAAAAAAAAAATAATAAAAAAGGGAAAAAAAAAAAATAACTAAAAGAAAAATTAAAAAATTACTATTAATATAAAATAAACTTTAAAAAAAACTAAACTAAAACTAACTAAAAAAAAAAAATAAATAATAAAAAAAAAAAATAACTAAAAAGATCTAATAATACAATAAAACAAAAAAAACGCTCTAAAAATCTAAGAAAAACTATAAATAAAGTAAGCTAACATCTAAATAAAAAATCTAGAATAAATCCTATAATAAAACTAAAAAAACTTTTAAAAATAAGGATAATAATAATAAATATATCTAAACCCTAAATAATAAATAAGTCTAACTAAACGAAAACTTAAATAAAAATAATCTAAAAAAAATAAAAAATTTTTTTAAAAAATTAAAATTAGATAAAATCTATAAAGATCTATCTAAGAATCTAAAAAAAAAAAAACTATAATCTAAATAAAAAAAATAAAAACTAAAAATCTAAAATAAAAAAAAAAAATAAAATAAAAAAAAAATTTAAAAA
>JAIWJD010000007.1:2787830-2789261 GCA_022818045.1 Neotoxoptera formosana | reverse complement strand
AAAACAACATAAAAAAACCAACACATAATAAAACACAAACACACAGATCAAATCAAAAAAACAACAAACAAACAAATAAAAATTCACAAAAGAAACAAAAAAAATCACACATCAAAAACACAAAACAACAACAAAAACAAAAAACACACACTATCTAAACAAAACCATCAACACAAACAATCATAAACAATCATTATCAAAACAAAACATAAAAAAACAAACTTCAACAACAAACTAACCAAGCAATAATTACAAAAAAACACATAAAAAACATAAAAACAAACACCCACAATCAACAAACAAGAAAACCACAACAAACACAAAAACAAAATCAACACCACAACAATAACACACAACACAAATCAAACACACACACAAACAAAAAATCAACACAAAAACAATCAAACAAAAAACACACAACAACAATCACCACAAAACAACAAACACAACAACAAAATCACACACAAACAATCCACACAAACCAAACAACAAATCACACACAATACAAACAATAAACAATAACACAACAAATCAAACACATACACAAAAAAACAAAAAAACACAAAACAAAACAAAACACAACAACAAACAAACAACAACACAACACAACAACACAAATAAAACACACAAACACAAACACAACAACAAAACAAACAATCACAACCACAACAACAAACACAACAAAAAAACAAAACAAACAAATCAAAAAACAACAACAACACAAACACAATACAAAACAACACACAACAACAACAAAAAATACAAATCAAACAACAAACAATAACAACAAAAAAACATAAAACACAAATCAACACACAAAAAACACAAAAAAAAAAATCACAAACAACAAACAACAACATCAAACAAAAAACAAAAACCAAATCAAACATAACACAACAACACAACACACAAAAACAACAAAAACCCAACACAAAAACAAAACACAACATAAACACCAAACAAAAAAACAACAACAAAAGGAACATCAAACAAAAAAAAAAACCAACAAAACAACACAAAAAACCAAACACAACAAAAACACCAAAATCAAAAAACACCACAAAACAAAAAAACAACAATCAAACAAAAACAACACAACAACACAAACACCGACACAATAAACACACAACAACACACAAACAAACAAAAAACAAAAAAACAACACACAACAAATCATCAAAACAATCAAAGCAACAAAAACAAACAACAAAAAAACAAAAATCAAAAAAACACAAAAAACAATCAAACACAACAACAATCACAACACAAAATCAAACAAAAAACAAACACACAACAAAAAAAAAAACAAAAAAAACAACACAAAAAAAAAACAAAAAAACAAACAAAAATCCCCAAAACACCCAAAATACAAAAAAAACAAAAAAAAACCCAAACACAACAATAAACAACACAAAAGAAAAACAAAAAACA
>JAIWJD010000007.1:2775330-2777830 GCA_022818045.1 Neotoxoptera formosana | reverse complement strand
TCAAAAAAAAACAACAAAAACAAACAACAAAAACAAAACACAAAATCAATCAAAACATCAAAAACAAAAAAAACCAAACAATCAAAACAACAAAATCAAAAAAAACAATCAAACAATCAAAAAAAATCACAAACAAAACACAACAATCAAAACAAAACACAAAAAAAAAACATCAAATCAAAACACAACACAAACAACAACAACAAACAAAACAAAATCAAAAACAATCACAAAAAATCACACAAAACAAACAAAAAAAAACACAACAAACAAAAAACACATCAAAAAAAACAACAAAACATCACACAAAAACAAAAAAACAACCAAAACATCAAACAAAACATCAACAAATCAACAACACAACAAAAATCAAAACAAAAAAACACACAAAAAAAAACAATCAAAAAAAACAAAACAAAAAAACAAAAAACAAAACACATCACAACATCAACAAAAAAAAAACAAAAAAAAAAACCACAACAAACAAAAAAACAAACAACAAAAATCAAAAACAACAACATCAAAAACAAAAATCAAAAACACAACAAAAAAAAAACAAAACAAAAACAACAACATCAAAAACATCAAAAAAAAAACATCAAAACAAAAAAAACATCAAAAACCAAAAAACAACAATCCAAAACAAACATCAAAAACAACAAAATCAAAAACAAATCAAAAAAAACAACAAAAAACAATAAACAAACAACAAAATCAAAAAAAAAACAAAAAAAAACAAACAAAACACACATAAAAAAAAACAACAACAACACACACAACAAAAAAAACAAATTCAAAACCAAACATCAATCAACAAACATCAAAAAAACAACAAAAAACAAAACAAAAAAACAAAAAAAAACATCAAGAAAAACAACATCAAACACAAAACAACAAAAAAAACAATCAAAAAAACAACATCAACAAATCAAAAACAAAACAAAAAAATCAAAACCACACAAAAAAAACAACAACAATTCACATCAAAAAAAAAACCACATCATCAAAATCACAAAAAACAATCACAAAAAAACACCACAAAAAAACACATCACACAAACAAAAAAAAACAAAAACAAACACCATCACAACACCACAAAAAACAAAACAACAAAATCAAAAAACAAAAAACACAACAAAAAAATCACAAATCAACACAAAATCACACAAAAAACAAAAAAAAACAAAAAAAAAAAAATCAACAAACAAAAAAATCAAAAAAATCATACAACAACCAACAAACAAAATCAAAACACAAAACAAACAAAACACAAACAAAAACAAAAAAAATCAAACATCAATCAATAATCACAAAACAACATTCACACAACAACAACAAATCAAAAAAAAAAACAAACAAAAAAAAAACAAACAAATCAAACAAAAAATCAAAACAAAAAAACACAAAACAAAAACAAAAAATCAACAAAAAACACACAACAAAAAACACAAAAACAACAAAACCAAAATCAACAAAAACAAAAACAACAAAACAATCCACAAAAAACAACAAACATCAAAACATCACAAAAATCAAAAACAAATCAACAAAAAAAAAACAAACAAAACAACACAAACAAAAAACCAAACAAAAATCAACAAAAATCACAAATCAAAACAATCAAAACATCAACAACACAAAATCACAATCAATCAAAATCAAATCAACAAAACATCTAAACAAATCACACAATCAAAAAAAATCACAAAAAATCAAAACACAAAACAAAAAATCACAAACAAAAAAAAAAACAACAAACATCAACAAAAACAAAAAACAAAACATCACAACACACAAACACAAAAAACAAAAAACACAAACATAACAACAAACACATCACAAACACACAAAAAAACAACAAAATCACAAACACAACTGAAAACAACAACAAAATCACAAACAACACAAAAACAAAAAAAAATGTCACAAATCAAAACAAACAACATCACAAAACAACAAAAACATCACAAAAAATCAAAAATCATCAAAAAAAACAACACAACAAAAAAAATCAAACAAATCAAACATCAAAAACAAAATCAAAAAAAACCAAACACCTAATTCAAACAAACAACAAACACACAAAATCACAAAACATCAAAAACAACAAAAAACAACAAACAAAACAACAACATCAAAAAATCCAAATCACAAAAAACAAAAACAATCAAACAAACAATAAACAAAAAAAACAAAAATCAATCACACAACAAAAAAAAACAATCACAAAACAAAAAAAAAAACAAAACAATCAAAACAAAAACATCAAAAAAAACATCACAAAATCAATCAAAACAAACAAAATCACACAACAAACAATCACAAAACAACACAACAAACACAACAAATCATCAACAAAACAAACAAAAATCACACATCAAACAATCAACAAAACAACACAAATCAAACAAATCAAACAAACACACACATCACGAAACAACACAGACGAACACACAACACACATCTACAACACAAAACAATCACACACATCACCCAAAAA
>JAIWJD010000007.1:2762541-2775230 GCA_022818045.1 Neotoxoptera formosana | reverse complement strand
AAAACTAAAACTTCTACTAAACTAAACTAAAAAAACTAACTAAACTAAAACTACTACTAACGATAAAATAAAAAAAATTCTAAAAATAAAAAATAATATAAAATACTAAAAAAACTAAATTCTATTCAAACTAAAGAATAACGAAAACTAAAAACTAACAAATAAAAAATAACTAATAACTCACTAAACTAATAATAAAAACTAAATATAAAAAAAATAAACTACTAACTAAAACTAAAAAAATACTATCTAAAAAAATCTAAAAATAAAACTAAAATACTAATCTAAACTATAAAAAAAAAATCTAACTAATCTAAAAATCTACAATAAAACTAAAATAAAGAAACTAATCTACAATAAAAAACTAAAATAACTAAAAAAAAATAAAAAACTAAAAAATAATCTAAAAAAATAAAAAAAACTAAAAAAATACAACTAATAAAAATATAACAAGCTAAAAACTAAAAAAAACTAAATAAAACAACTATAAAAAATAAAATACAACTACAAACTAAAAAAAAAAAAAAAACTAAATACTAAAAACTAAAAATTAAAAAAAATCAAAATAAAAGAAATATAACAAAAAAAACTAAATAAAACTAAAACTAAAAACTTACTACTACTAAAAAAACTAAAAATAACTAACTACATCACTAAAAACAAAAAAAAAATCAAAAAAAATAAAACTAGAAAAAAAAAAAAACTAAAACTAAAACTACTAAAAACTAAAACTAAATAAATAAAAAAACAAAATAAAAAAAGAAACTAAAATCTAAAAACTAAAAACTAAACTACTAAAAAAATAAAAAACTAAAATAAAAATACTAAAAAATAAGTAACTAAAACTAAAAAAACTAACACAACTAAAAAAAAAAAAAAAACGAAACAAATACTAAAAAAAAACCAAGAAAACAAAAAACCAAAAAACTAACTAATCACTAAAAAAAGAAAAAAACAAAAAAAAAAGAACTAAAACTAAACCTAAATAAAAAATACTAACTAAACTAAAAAAAACAAAAAATAAAAAAATAACTAATAAAAAAAAAAACTAAAAAAATCTAATAAAAAAAAAATAACTAAACTAAAATAAAAAAACTAAAACTAAAAAACTAACAAGAAAAAAAAAAATAAAAACACAAAAAAAATAAAATCAAAAAAAAAACAAAAACTCAACTAAAAAAAAATACAAAAAATAACTAAAAAAAAACTAAAAAACAAAACAAAAACTAATAAAAAAAAAATCTACTAAAAAAAAAACTAAAAAACAAAAAAAATAAAACTACTAAAAACAAAAAAATAAAAACTAAAAAAAAAAAAAAAAAAAAAATATCAAAAAATTACTCTAAAAAAACAAAACTAAAAAAACTAAAAAAAAAACTAAACAAGAAAAAAAAAAAAAAAAAACGACTAAACCTAAAAAAAAAAAAAAAACAAAAACTAAAAAAAACTAAAAAAAACTTAAATAAAAAAAGCTAAAAAAAAAACAAAAAAAAAAAAAAACAAACAAAAATAACTTATAAAACAAAAATAAAAAAAAAAAAACAAAAACAAAAAAATAAAATAACTAAAAAAAACTAACTAAAATAATAAAAAAAAAAAAATCTAATAAAAACTAAAATACCTAAAAATAAGCCAAAAAAACTACAACTAAAAAAAAAAGAAAAATAAACTAACAAAACTAAAAACTATCTACTAAAAAAAAGAAAAACCAAATAAAAAAACAAAAAAACAACTAAAAAAACTAAATTAAACTACAAACTAAAAAAAATAAAACTACACAAAGAAAAATCAATAAAAAACAAACAAAAAACTAAAAAAAAAAAAAAAACTAAATCTAAAACTCAAATACTATCTAAAAAATAAAACTAAAAAAAACTAAAAACCTAAAAATACTAAAATACTAAACTAAAAAAACTAAACAAAACTATTAAACTAAATAAAAAATGCTAAAACTAAAAAAACTAAGAAAAACAAAACTAATAAAACAAACTACTAACAATTAAACTAAAAAACTAAAAAAATAATAAAAAAAAATATAACTATATAAAAAAAAAAAACTAAAAAAAAAAACTACTAACAAAAACAAAAAAATAAAAAAAAAAAAAAGAAAAAAAAAAAACTTAAAAACTAAAAAAAAACGAACTAAATATAAAAATAAAACAAAAACTAAAAAAACTAAAAAAAAAAAAAAAAAACTAAAAAAAAAACTAAAAATTAAATAAAAAAAATAAAAAAAAAAACTAAAAAAAACTCAAAATAAAATAACTACTCAAAAAAAAAAAAATACTAAACAACTAACTAAAAAAACTATACAAAAAAAAAAAAAAGAAAAAAAGAATAATAACTAAAAAACAAAAAAAAAAACTATAAAAAAACTATGATACTACTAAAAATAAAAAAACTAAAAAAAAAAAAAATCTAACTATAAAAAAAAAACTAAACTAACCTAAAAAAGAAAACTAAAAAAAAACAAAAAATAAAAAATCTAAAAACTAACTAAGACAAACTAAAAAAAAACACAAAGAAAATTAACTAAAAAAAACAAACCTAAAAAAGACTAACTAAGCAAAAAATCTAAAAAATCTACTAAAAGATTCTAAAATATAAAAATGAACTAAAACACAGAAAAAAAAAAAAAAAAAATAGAAAATAACTAAAAAAAAACTAAATATGACTACTATAGCTAAAGAAACTAAAAAAAAAAAAAAAATAAAAACCAAATAAAAACTACTAAAAGAAAAAAAAATAAAAAATAAACTAAAAAAAAAAAAAATAATAAAAAACTAAATCTAAAATAAAAAAAAAAACTAAAAATGAAAAAACTAAAAAAAAAAAGACTAACTTAAAAATACACTAAAAAAACTAAACTAAAAAAATAAAAATAAAAAGAAAAAAACTCTAAAAATTTCAAAAAACTAAAAAAAAAAAACTACTATTAAGATAGAAAAAAACTAAAAAAATTAAAAAAATGCACTAAGAAGTCACTAAATAAAAAGAAAAAATTACTAAAAAAAAAATAGATTAAAAAAGAAAAAATAAAAAATAAAAGAAAAAAACTAAAAACTAAATAAAACTAAAAAACTAAAAAATAAAAAAAAAACAAACTAACTACTAATAAAAAAAAAAAAAACTAAAACTAAAAAGAATAAAATTAATAAAAATAAAAAAAAAACTACTAGAACAATAAAAAACTAAAACAGAAAATAATATAAAAAAAAAACACAACTACAACTAAAAAAAACTAAAAAAAAAAAAAAAACTAAAAAAAACTAAAAAAAAAAAACTAAAAAAAAAAATAACTAAAAAAAAAAACTACTACAAATAATAAAAAACTTATAAATAAAAAAAAAAAAACTAAAAATAAAAAAAACTAAGAATAAAAAAAAAAATACAAACTAAAAACTAATACAAACAAAATAAACTAAAAAAAAACTTAAAAAAAACTCCAAAAAAAAAAACTAAGAACTAACTAAAACTAACAATATAAAAAAAAAAAAATAATACTAAAAAAAAAACTAAAAAAGTACTATAAAACAAATGAACAAAAAAAAAAACTAAAAAACACTAAAAAAAAAAATACTAGCTTCTAAATACATAAAAGAAATAAACACAATACAAAAAAAAAGAAAAATAAACTAAATAACTAAAAATAAAAAAACTACTAAACTAAAAAAAAAAAACTAGTAAACTATAAAAAATAAAAAAAAAACTAAAAAAAAAAAATACTAAAAAAAGAAAAAATAAACGAAAAAGAAAACTAAGAAACTAAAGAAAAACAAAAAACAAAACTACAAACTACTAAAAACGCTAAACTATAGAAACAAAAACCTAACATAAAAACTAAAAGATCCTCAAACTAATAACTAAAAAATAAAAACTAAAAAATAGAAAAAAAATAACAAAACTAATATACTAACTAAAAAACTATACTAAAAACTATTACAAAAAAAAATAAAAATAAAACTACTACAAAAAGTAAAAAAAAAAAATACTAAAAAAACTAAACTAAAAATAAAGTATAAATACTACAATAAAAACTAAAAAAGACTAAAAAAAAAAAAAAAAAAGAACTAACAAAAAAACTACTAAAAACTAAAAACAAATACAAAAAATAACAAACTAATAATCTAACCTAAAAACCATAGACCTATAATAAAAGAATCTAAAAAAGACTAAAAAAAAAAAAAAAAGAAAACTATAAAAAAAACTATAACTAAAAACTAAATTCACCTAACCCTAAAACAATTAGATAAAAAAATAAAAAGACCTAAAGCAAGGAAAACTAAAAAAAACTACTAGAAACCAATAAAAAAAAAAAACCTCAACTAAAACGAACTAACTAAAAAAAAAGCCATACCTAAAATAAAGCTAATACTAAAAAGCCAAAAAAAAAAAACTAAAAATCTAAACAAAAACCTATACTACTAAAAAAGTACCTAAAAATAAAAACCTAAAAATACTAACTCTAAAGAAAGAAACAAAAAGGAAAAAAAACTAACTAAACTAGAAAAAATACTAACTAAGAACCTAAAAAAAAAACAAAAAGAAACGTAAGTCTAAACAAAAAACTAAAAACTACTATCTAGATAAAAAAAAATAAACTACTAAAAACTAAAACCCCCCCTAAAAAAAATCTAAAAAATACTACTACTAAAAGTTAACTAAATCAAAACTACCAACTCTAAAGCTACTAGCTAACTTCAACCTAACTAAAAAGCTAAACTACTAGACTAGCTAACTTACTAACTAACCTAACTACTAGTAACAAACTACTATACTAGAAAAAAGTCTAAAAACTACTAAACTAAAACGCTGAGACTAACTAACTAATACTGAACGACCTATCTACTAAAACGAACTACTACAAACTAATCTAACTACTAAAACCCTTAAAAATTTCTAAAAGGTCTAATAAATATCCTACTAAACTACCCTACTAAGAAATACTTAATCTAACTAACTACTACTAAAACTAAATACACTAAACTAACTAACTACTACTACTAACCGTATCTACAGCTATTGCTACTACTAAACTTCACTATACACAATACTAACTCTAAACTACTAAAAACTATCTAAAAAAAAACCTTACTAAAAGCTTTATAACTAATCCCCAAAACTCAAATACCTACCCTCACCCCGTTAACCCCCTACTCTCTAAGTACTAATACTAAAAAACTACTAAACTAACTAAACTAAATAAAAACTACTAAAACTACTATCTAGCACATCTTAAACTAACTATAAAAGACTATCACTAAACTAACTAAACAAGACAATACTACTAAATAATCCTAACGTCCTACTTCACTACATTCATCTACCTAACTATCTACTATAAAAAACAAAAACGCCTAAACAAACTAAACAAAACTCACTACTACTCTAATATAACCATTAACTACTAAGACTAAACATAAACGGTCTACTAAAGTATTTCAACTACATCTAAATCTAAACTACTATCCTAAAATTTCTAACGTAAACTAAAGCTAACTACTATATCAAACATACTAACTAAAACACTGTCTCTTCTAAAACCAACTCATAAAAACTACTAACTAAAACTAAAAATATCCGATACTACATAAAACTAAGTCTAAAAAACTCTACTACAAACTATAACTAAAACAAAACTAACTAAAATCAATCAAAAATCTGAAAATAAGAAAACAGCATAACACTAAAGTCATAAACTAATTTTCAAACTAAAAAAATTAAACTACTACACATCTAAAACTAACTACTATAACTACTACTCAATAGACAATTAAAAATCTACTAAACTAGACAAACAATCTACTCAAGCTACTCTACTAACTACTATAAGCTACTTAAAATACAATCTATCTAAAAAATATGCTACTAGCTATCAAACTACTTCTAAAAACTCCTAAATCTAAAAACCATTACTACGTAATTCTACTAAAAAAACTAAACACTACGAATCCAACCTAACGAACTATACTAAACGACTAACTAATCCTACTAAATCTACTAATAACTCCATAATCTCGAGTCTTAAAACTAAAACTACTACAACATATAATATAATACTACCTAAAAGAGAAAACTCCACTAAAACATAATACTAACAATTTACTACTAATCTGAAACTACAACCTAAACTACAACTAATCTAAAACTAATCTAATACTATAAAGCTAAACTCTACGTAAAAATCGTACACGTATCTACATCTCGTATAAACTCTACTAACTCTAGCTAAAACTTAAAACAATAACTATCTACCAACAATCTAAACTTCATACTACTAAAAGCACTACTAATCTAAACAAACCTAGTATAAATAATAAAAAAAAAAATAATCATTCATTACTACTTTCTACTAACAAACTATCTAAAAAACTATATCGAACTAATCTCTTTCTTCTAATAACATCTACATTACTATCTACCTCCTACCTAACCTAACTACAACTACAACATATCACTATACTTAAACTATCTCTAACTTAACTACTCTCTCTACTACTCTAAACTACATATTCTACTACTAATAGCTAAGCTAAACTAAACCTAACTAACTAAAGAAAACTAATACTCCTACGAAACTCCTAAACAACCTAACAAAAAACAAAAAACTAAACCTCATGACCTACTAAAACTAAAAAAATAATCGCTATACTAAAAAACTAAAACTAACTAATCTACTAAACTATAGCTATACTACATACTATTCTAATACTATAACTAAGATAGAATCAAACTACCTATACAAAAAAAAACTACTATCCCCACTCCTATATACCACATACTAAACTAATACTAACTCTAAACTAATAAACTACTAAAAAAAGAAGACCCTAAAACTAAAAATACTACTAACTACTAAATGGCTACTACTAAAATACTAAAACTACTAACAGAACTAAAAAATAAACTACTAAAACTAACTCTATAATACTAAACAACTATAACAAGCTAAATAATCCTAAAGAACTAAGGGCTCTAAAAATATACTAGCTACAGAAATAACAAACTACTAGGTAAAACTAACTATACAAGAAGTAACAATCTAACTACTGGCTAACTAACTAGGTACTAGAGCCAACTTAACTACTACTCAACCTTACAAACTAACTAATATGTGTCTTATGACTACTACAATTATGGGTATAACTAATAGAATATACTACAACCTATCTACTAAAAACCTAACTACTACTATAACAAACTAACCTTTTATACTTACAAACAAGAGCTAACGACTACTAAACATACTAAGATGCTAAGCAACTAAATCTAAAGCTAACTAAAACAAAAAAAATCAAACTAACTACTCCTATCAGAAACTAGGCTACTTATAAAACTAACTACTCTAGGTAAATATTAACACTACTAGGACTAGCTATAATCAACCAAACAAATATAATAGTACTAACTAACTAACTGAACTACAAAGAAACTACCTACTAATAACTAAAACAAAACTAAAACAACTAACTACAAAACTATATCAACTAAGCAACTAATACAATAATAAACTAACGTCATTACTAAACAACTAACTAATAGTTTAAAAAAACTAAACTACTACTATCATACATAAACAAAAACAACTACTACTATTTCATATCTACCTAGTAAAATAAGACTAATAAAACACTAGCTATATGCTTTACTACTAACTAACTAAACTATCTAAAATACAGATACTAACAACTAAGCTACTACGACAAAATCTTACTACTAAAAATACTAACTACTACTAAACTTAAGCAACTAACTAAAAACTACCATATAGGCTAACTACTACTAGCTACAGATAGCAACAAAATGCTAAAATAAAACTAGATAAACTAGCTAACACTCTAAACTAAATGTATACGACTTAATTACTATCTGAGACTTAACTACTATACTAGCTAAATCTAGTTATATCTGGAATAAAAGAACTAACTACAACAAACTAAAACAACTACTACGACTTACAAAACAACAAACTAATAAAAAAATGAGCTAATATTAGCTCATCTATAGCTACTATATATACTACGTAATCTATTCTATGCAAACTAGCAAACTATACTAATACTAAAGACTAAATTATACTAAACTAAACAAACTAATAAAATAAAAAAAACTATATAACTAGGCTATACTCTAATACTACTACAACTACTATAGAACTCTAACTAAACTAGAACTACTACTAACTATACTAGATAACTACTAATAAAAACTAGAACCTACTATCTAAAACTTAACTAACTAACTACTTATATCTATCTAACTAGCTATATCTAATAAATTGACTAACTTATCTACTACTATAAAACTAAAGCAACTTAGAACAAACTACTATCTACTAGTATCTAACATCTAATAAAAAAACTCTAAACTAACACTAAAGAACAACTAAACTAACTACTACTTATCTACAAAATCTATCTAGCTACTACTACTTGCTAGCTTAACTAAATAACTACTAAAAGAAACTATTAATATCTATAAGTAAAAAAATACTAACAAATATTGCTAAACCTAAATCTATACAAACTACTAACACAACTACTATGTTTAAGCACTTAAAATCTAACTAGCTACTAACAAAATCAAAAAAACTACTAATAACACTACTAGTACTATACCAAAAGTACTACTACTACAAAAGAACTACTAAAAAACTAGGAGTACAGTCAAAGACAACTAAAATGCTAAGCAAACAAGCTAAAAAACTTAAAATATACTACTACTAAAACTACTAAAAACAGCTAACTACTAGCTAACTACCTATACTCTTACTAACTTGAACAGACTACTACTATACTAAACTCACTAAATCTAAAATAAAAGACTAAATAAAACTACAACCTAACTAGTCTACTAGACAAGACTAAAAAAGAACTAGCAAACTACTTACTAATAGGCTAACTACTATGACTATATAGGTAGGGTACTTAAGGCATAACTAAGAATACTACTTATCTAGAGTACTAAACTAACTATACCTAAGACACTAATAAATCACTAAACAATCAAGTTATCTACCTATTCTAGAACTAAACATACTCTATATCCTAACTAAAAAACAAAAAAAACTAAAATACTAAAGAAACTAATATAAGTACAAGATACTAGCTAAACAAATACTGATTATCCTAGCTACTAATCTAACTATACAATAAAATCTCAACTTAAACTAACGTATGCGCTATAACTATAGCTACTAAGTACTACTAACTACACTAACAAAAAACTATATAAAATTGACTATCTACTACTACTAACTAGCAAAAACTAAAAATCTAAACTATAGCTAGCAATTACTAACTAACTAAAATCGTAAGAACTTAACAAACTAAAACTACAATACTAAAAACAATAATCTACTACAACGACTAAAAATATAACACTAACAATAATAAACTAACTACTACTGACAAACTAAAAGAACTACTACTTACTGAAACTAATCAATCTACTAAGTAACTACTAACTATACTTACTACTAATACAAATACAAACTAAATAAACTAAAAACTAACGTAACCAACTACAACTATCTACCACTAAGCTATCTACTATCTAAATATACTAATCTATCTAAAACTTAATAGTACTGAAACTAAAAACTAACGTAAGCACAACTATACTACTAAAAAAAAGCTACTACCATGAAATTCTACTACATATACGTAAACAAACTAACTAAGATACTAAGCTACTAAAGCTAATTATTACTAATAACTAACTAACTAGAAAACAACTAAAAAACACTAACTAATACTACGATCTAAACTACACTACTAATAAATAATAAACTCCTAATACTTAGCTTAACTACTATACTAGGGTATCAAGGAGACTACTACTACTGACACTACTAAACTATAACTAAAGCTACTAAAAGCAAGTGACTACTAGTATACTAAAAACTACTAAGTATCTGAAAGTCTACTACTAACAGTAACTAACTGATGTACTAACAACTAGGAAATACTGACTAATAAACTAGCAAAACTTACTATAACTAAGTAAAGTCTATCTATACTACTTACTACACTAATACACACTACCGCTATAAAACTATACTATCTACAATATAACTAAGGTAAGTCTTTCAACTAATCTAACTAAAACTAACCTACTAGTACTAGCAAAAAATCCTACTACTAACCAACTATTCACTAATTATAAGCTAACTAATAAAATACTCACTACTACAACTACTAGATCTATACTTAAGCACTACTACTAATAAACTAATCTAGTGAACTACTACTATACTATACATCTAGTACCTGTCTTATAAGCTAAACTACTGCTACTAAGAAAACATCTTACTACTACTACTAACTACTACCTATAATCTAAACTACTATATATCTAATGAGAAACTAAAATGCTATCTACTATTAAAATGAAACTCTAAACAACTAAAAAATAAACTATAAAATAAAAACTAGTATCAACAAATACTACTACAACTTACGTAAAATAAAGTCTAACAACTAAAACTAACTAACCAACTGACTTCTAACAAAATAAAGCGTACTAAGCTGCATAACTAACTCTAATAATCTACTAGCTAACGTACCTAAATATAGACTACTCTGACAATACAAAAAAATCTACTAACTACTAGCAAACAATTCTACTAGGACAAACAACTATAAAAGAATCTATCGGTAAAAATACAATCTACATATCTACAATATCTACTATAATACTAAGCAAAATACTATACTATACAACTAACTAATACAACCTAAGCTAACTAAATAACTATAAAACAATGAAGTTCACAACTAATACTACACTAAGCAAAACTCACAAACTACTAAAAACTATAAAAAACCTAAAAAACAAACAATAAAAAATTAAAAACTAAAAAAAAAAAAAACTTAACAAAACTAAAAAAAAAAACTAAACTAAAAAAAAAAACTAATAACTAAAAACTAAAAAATAAAAAAAACTAAAAAAACAAAATTAAAAAAAAATAAAAAACTAAAAACTAAAAAAACAAAACTAAAAAAAAACTAAATTAAAAAAATTTAAAAAAAAACTTAAAAATAAAAAAAATAACTATTTTAAAAAAAAAAAAAATAACCCTAAAAAAAAACAAACTAAAAAAAACTAAAATAAAAACCCTAAAACACTAGAAAAAAAAAACTAAAAACTAAAAATAAAAACTTTAAATTAAAAACTAAAATAAAAAAAAACTAAAAAAAAAAAAAAAATTTATAATAAAAAAAAATAAACTAAATTAAAAAAAAAAAACCTAATAAAAAAAAAACAAAAAAAAACCTAAAAACTAAAAACTAAAGAAAACAAACAATACTAATATACTAAATTTAAAAACCTAAAATAAAAAACCTAACCCCCAAATATAAACTAAAATAAAAAAAAAAAACCTAAAATACTAAGAAAACCCTAAAGCTAAAAAATAAAAAAAAATAAACTAAAAACAAAAAACACTAAAATGAGAAACAAAAATTAAAAGAAACTATTACCTAACTAAAACCTAAAAAAAACTAAAAAAAAATAAAAAAGGACCTATAAACTAAAAATGAAAAAAAACTAAAAAAAAACTAATTAAAAAAAAAAAAAAAAACTAAAAAGACTAAAAAGAAAGATAATAAAAAAAAAAATTCTCAAATCGAAAAACTATTAAAAAAAAATAAAAATACATTAAAAACTAAAAAAAAACTGAAACAAACATAAATAATCTATAAATATAAATAAAACTAATCTAAAGAAAAAAGAAACTTTTAAAACTAATAAAAAATAAAAACTAAAATAATGTATAAAAATATAAACTAAAAATACCTATAAAAATAACCTATCCTTAACTACTAAAAAAACCTAACAAAAAAAAAAAGAAAAAAGGAAAGCTAAAATAAAAAACATCTTACTAAATAAAAAAAAAAATATAAAGATAAAAAAACTAAAAAATACTCTCTAAAAAAAAAAAAACTAAAAAAACTAAAACTAAATAACATTAAAAATAAAAACTAAAGCTAATGATAAAATAAAAAATAAAAAAAAGAAATATAAAACAAAAAATAATTAAAAAAAAAAAAAAAATAAGAAACTAAAACTAAAAAAGCAAAGCTAACTAATATAAATTACTATAATAAAAATAAAAAAAAAAATACCTAAAATAACTAACTAAAAAAAAATCTAAAAGAATAAATAAAAACTTTATAAAGTAAAAAAAAGAAAAAAACTCTAGTAAAAATAAAAACCCTAAACTAGCAAAAAAAAATTAAATAAAAAAACTAAAAAACTAAAAAAACTATAAAAAAACTAAACCCAAAATTAACTACTAAAAAATAACTAAAAATCTATAAAAAATAAAATAAAAAAAAAAAAAAAAACTAAAAACTACAAAAAAACCAAAATAAACTAAATAACAAAATTTAAAAAAAAAAAATAAACTAAAAACCTAAAAACCAAAAAAAAAAAACCAACTAAAAAAAAAAAAAATAAAATAAATAAAAACTAAAAAATAACTAAAAACAAAAAAAAAAAAACTAAATAATAAAAAACTAAAAAAAAACCCTAAAATAAAAAAAAAACTAATTAAAAATAAAAAAAAAACTACTAAAAATAAAAAAAAAAAAAAAACCTAAAAAAAAAAAAACTAAAAAACTAAAGAAAAAAAAAAAAAAAAACTACTAAAAATACTAAAAATAAAAAAAAAACCCAAAAAAAAA
>JAIWJD010000007.1:2722065-2762441 GCA_022818045.1 Neotoxoptera formosana | reverse complement strand
AATAAAAATTAAATAAATTTTAAAATTTTTTTAAAAATTTTTAAAAAAAAGAATTTTTAAAAATTTAAAAAATTTTTTTAAAAAAAAATTTTTTAAAAATTTTTTTAAATTTATTTTTTTTAATTTTAAAAAAAATTTTAAAAAAATTTTTTTAAAAAATTTTTTTAAAAAAATTTAAAATTTTTTTTTTTAAAAATTAAATTTTTTATTTAAAAATTTAAAAAATTTTAATTTAAAATAAAAATTTTTTTTTTAAAAAATAAAAAATTTTTTTTTTAAAATTTTAATTTTTTTTTTTTAAAAAAATTTTAAAAAAAATAAATAAATTTTTTTTAATATTTTTTAAAAAAATTTTAAAATTAAATTTAAAAAAAAAAATTTTTTTTTAAAAAAATTTAAAAAAAATTTTTTTTTATTTTTTTTTTTTTTTTTTTAAATTTTAAAAAAATTTTTTTTAAATTTTAAAAAAATTTTTTAAATTTTTTAAAAAAAATTTTTAAAAAAATTAATAATAAAAAAATTTTTAAAAAAAAAATTAAAAAAAAAATTAAAATAGAAAAAAAAAAAAAATTTTTAATTTTAAAAAAAAAATTTTTTAAAAAATTTTTTTAAAATTTTTTATTTTAAATAAAAAAAAAAAATTTTTTTTTTTTTTTTTTTTTTAATTTTTTTAATTTTTTTTTAAAAAAATTTTTATTATATATTTTAAATCTATTTTTTTAAAAGTTTTTAATTTAATTTTTTTTATTTTTATTTAATTAATTTTTTATTTAATTTTATTTAAATTTTAATTTTTTTAATATTATATTTTAAAAATTTTTTTTTTTAAATTTTTTTTTTTTTTTTATTTAATTTTTTTATTTTTAAAATATTAATTTTTTTTTTTTCAAATTTTTTTTTTTAAATTTGTATATTTTTTTTCAAATTTTTTTTTTAAAATTTTTTTTTTTTTTTTTTTTTTTTTTTTAAATAAATTTCTAATTTTTTTTTTTTTATTTTTTTTTTTTTTTTTTTTTTTTTTTTTTTTTTTTTTTTTTTTTTTTTTATTTTTTTATTTTAATAAATTATAGAAATTAAATTTATTTTATTTTAATTTTATTTTTTAATTTTTTTTTTTTTTTTTTTAGATATAATTCTTTTAATATTTTTTTTTTTAAATTTATAATTAATTTTTAATTTTTTTTATTAAGAGGGGAAGTTGGGGGGGGGAGATTTAATAAAATTTTTTTTAAATAATATTTAACATTAATTATAAAATATTTTTTTAAAAATTTGATAATAATTTATTTTAATTTACTAATTTTTATAATTATTTATTAGTAAAATAAAATTAAAATATAATATATTATAAATTAAATAATAATAAAATAATATAAATTAATTAAATTAAAATTTTTAATTTTTATATAATTTTAATAAATTAATTTATATTATTAAATAAAAAATTTATTAAAAAAAATCTATTAATATTATAATAAATTTTATAATAAATAAATATAATTAATATTTTATTAATAATTAAATTAATAAAATTAAAATAATTATAAAATATAATTATTATATTATTATAATTTTTATAAAATAAATAAAAATACTATAATTAAAAAAAATAAATTTTAAATTTAATTTAAAAAAAAATATTTATTTAAAAAATATTATTAAATTATTAAATAGATATATAATTATAAATAAAAAAAAAAAAATATTAAAAAAATAAAATTATTTAATATAAATAATAATTATATTATAAAAAAAATAAAAAAAATAATAATAAAAAATTAAATATAAAATTAAATAAATATTATTTTATAAAATAATTAAATAATTATTAATATTTAGAAAATAATATATTATAAAAAATAAAATTAAATTTATAAAAATAAAAAAAATAATATTAATATTTAATAAATAAAAATTAAATTAAAATATTTATTAAAAATTATATATAAAAATATAATTAAATAAAAATTAAAAAAATTTAAAATTTATATAATAATATATAATTATAAAAAAAAAATATTATATTAAAAAAAAAAAGAAATTATAATAAATATATATAAATAAAAATTAAAAAAATAATTAAAAAAAATATTAATAATAAAAATATTATATTAAAATTAAAAAAATTAAAAATTATTTTAAAAATTATATTATTAAATATAAATAAAATAAATAATAAAAAAAATATTATAAAAAAATATATAAATTAATATAAAATATAAATAAAAATATAAAATTTTAATTAAAAAAATTTAAAATTTATAAAATCTAAAATAAAATAATAAAAAAAAATAAAAAATTATATATTAATAAAAAAATATAAAATAAATTTTTAAAAAATATAAAATTAAATAATTTAAAAAAATTTTAAAAAATAATTAATAAAAAAAATAAAAATAAATATAATTATTAAATAAAAAAATAAATTTATTAAAAATAATAAAAATTAAATATAAATAAAAAAAATATATTAAAATAAATTAAATAAAATTTAATATAAAATAAAAAAAATTATAAAATTAAATAATAAAAAAATAAAAAATATATATAAAATTAAATAAATAATTAATTTTAATAATTAAAAAATAAATATAACAATTTATAATTTTTAAATTTAAATAAAAAAAAAAAATTATTATTAATATTTTAAAAATTAAAAAAAATTATATAAAAAAAAAAAAAAAAAATAAAAAAATTTAAAAATAAAAAAATAATTTATAAATTAATAAAAAAAATAATATTTAAAAATTAAAAAAAAATTAAAAATTAAAATAAAATAAAAATAAAATAATAATTTTAAAAAATTTAATATTAATATAAAATTATATTAAATATAATTAAATTAATTAATTATTATATAATTAAAAAATAAATAAATAAATATAATATAAAAATATAATAAAATTATTAAAAATTAATATAAAATTAAATTTAAATAATAAATAATAAAATTATAATGATAATAAAATTTAATTATAAAAAATTAAAAAAATAAGAAATAAAATATAATTATAAAAAAAATATATATAAATATAAAATAAATAATTAAAATATAAATAAAAAAATATATAATTAATAAAAATAAAAATAATAAAAAATAATTAATATAAATATAAAATAAAAAAAATAATAATTATAATAATTAAAATTTAAAAAATAAAAAAATATATATAAAAATTAAATTATTAAATATATTTAAAAAATAATTAAAAATAAATAAAAATAAAAAAAATAATATTAAAATTATAATAAAAAAATTTTAAATAAAAAAATAATTATATATAATTAATAATAATAAAAAATTAATATAAAATAAAAATATAAATAAAATTAAAATTAAATAAAATATATAAATAAAATAAATATATTAATATAAAATAATTAAAAAAAAATATAATTAATAAAAATTAATATATAAATTAAAAAAATAATAAAAATATAAAAATATAAATTAATAAAATATAAATATAAAAATATAAAAATTAAAAATATTAATAAAAATAATTAAAAATAATAATAAATATAATATTAAAAATAATTAATAAATTATAATAAAATAAAATAAATATATTATATAAAAAAAATAAAAATTAAAAATTAAATATAAAATTATAAAATAAAATTAAAAAATAAATAAAAAAATAAAAAAAAATAATAATAAAAAAATTAAAAAAATAATAAATTTAATAAAAAAAAAATAAAAAAATTAATATAAAATAAAAAAAAAATAAAAATTAAATTAAATATAAAAAATAATTAAAAAAAAATAGTAAATAATAATAAAAAATAAAATAAAAAATATTATATAAAATAAATAAAAAAAATTAAATAAATAATATAAATATAATAAAAAATAAAGAAAAAAAATATAAAAAAATTAATTAAAAAAATTAATAATATATTTAAAAAAATATAATAAAAAAATATATTATATTAAATAAAAAAAATTAAATAAAATAAAATAATATATTAAAAATATAATTAAAATATAATAAATAAATTATAAATAAAAAATAAAAATTAATATTAAAAATTAAAAATAAATATATAATAAATAAAAATTAAGAAATAAATATAAAATAAAAAAAAAAAATAATAATAAAAAATATAAAAAATAAAAAAAATATAAATATTAAAAATTAATTTTAATAAATAAAAATTAAATATTATAAAAAAATTATAATATATAAATAAAATAAAAAAATATTACAATATAAAATAAAATAAAAATATAAAAAAAAAATAAATAAATAAATAAAAAAATTAAAATAAAATAAAAATTAAAAAATAAAAAATTATAATAATTATAAAAAATATAAAATATAATTAAATTAATTAAAAAAATATATAATAAATAATAATAAAATAAAAATAAAAAAAATAAATAAATTAAATATATATAATATAAAAAAATTTAAAAAAAATAATAAATTTTAATAAAATATTTAATAAAAAATAAAAAAAAAAAATAATAAAATAATATAAAATATATATAAAATAATTAAAAAAAATTTATATTATTAAAAAAAATAAAAAAATAAAATAAAAAATTAATAAAATAATAATATTAAAAAAAAAAAATATAAAATAAATAAAATAAAAAAAAAAAAAATAAATATAAAAAATAAATAATTAAAAATATAAAAAAATATATAAAAAAATAAATTATAAAATAAAAATAAAAAAATAAAATAATAAAAAATATTATAATAATAAAAAAAATAAAAAAAAAAATAATTATAAAAATAAATAATAAAATAAAAAAAATAAAAAATTAATTAAAATATAATAAATATAAAAAAAATAATGATAAAAAAATATAAAATTAAAAAAAATATAATAATAAAAAATAATATAATAAAAAAATAAAATAATTAAAAATAAAAAAAAAAATTATAAAAAATATAAATTAAAAGAGTAAAAAAGAGAAAAATATAATAAATTATAAAATAATAATATAATATAAAAAATTAAAATAAAAATTAAATAAAAAATATATTAAAATAAAAAAAAATATTATAAATAGAAAAATAAAAAAAAAAAATAAAAAAATAATAATTAATAAAAATATAAAAAATTAAATAAACAAAAATAATATAGAAAAATATAAAAAAAATAAAAAAATTAAAAATAAAAATAAATAAAAATAAATAATATAAT
This sequence comes from Neotoxoptera formosana, assembly GCA_022818045.1. Classification (NCBI taxonomy): domain Eukaryota; kingdom Metazoa; phylum Arthropoda; class Insecta; order Hemiptera; family Aphididae; genus Neotoxoptera; species Neotoxoptera formosana. The sequence goes on along the minus strand of JAIWJD010000007.1, from coordinate 2,757,281 downwards.
AAAATAATAATAATAAATAAATTATAAAAAAAATAATTAAAATTATAAAAATAAATAAATAATTAAAATAAATAAAATAATTAATAAAAAAAATAAAAAAAAAATTAAAAATTATAATAATTTATAAAAAAATAAAAAATAATAATATATAAAAATATAAACATAAAATAAAAATAATCAATATAAAAAAATAAATATTAATAAAATAAATATAATAAAATTAAAAAAAAATAATTAAAAAATATAATAAAAAAAAAAATTAAATTATAATAAATAATATATAAAAAAATAATAATAAAAAAAAAATATAAAATAAAAAAAAAAAATAATAAATTAAAAATAAATTAATCGTGCGCGAGTTGGGGCGAGCTGATGTACTTTGGAAAAAATAAAATAAATTAAAATAAAATATTACAGTTACAAAAATAATAACAAATATATAATTATTATATAAAAATATATAAAATTAAAAATATATTATAAAAATATAAGTAATATATATATAGTAAACAATTATTACAGAAAAAATACAATAATTAATAATATAAAAAAAATTAACTTAAATAATAAATAAATAAAAAAATAGTAAATATACTACTCACAATCAACTCATACATAGACTCATATGTAAATACTATTTCACACTATCTCTACACGTATGTACCCTTGTAAGCACATGACACAATGATGCTCAAACACAGCGTAGTAGCGACACGATCACAAGTACACCATACCGAGAGACACATGTTCACAGTGTATAATCACTGCATCACTTCCGACACTGACGTACCACACAATTACATCGATACTACCGGACGCAGCACGTTCTCTATCTACTCATCGAGACTTACACAAAAGACATTCAGCACTGTCAGTTCTCAACGCACACACTTTATATATCTTTTCCATTCATCACTTCTTCGATCTGAGCGAATACAAATATAATCTTATCAAGAACGTAAGACGCCCGACAAACGAAAATCATATTTTTTACATATAACATAATCTACTACGAGTCACACAAACAATAACTCACATTACTGCAGTCCAAGAATACAATAGCACAACGGCACTATTTATCTCAAAACGACAACATTAGCGTCAAATCGCGCGTACACAGCACACGTTGAACCATTAACAAATAAGTTTCTTAAACATTATCTCTTTATTACCACATGATGTCAAATATCCACCACGTATACGTTTTTAATGATTGTAGGGAATAAAAATAGAGTCCCACTCACTGTTACTGTATTGAGAATCACAACATTTACTAAAAAAAAAAACTTCATTTATTAACACAACACGTATGACTAAATTTTATTTAGTAACACACTGCATATACATTTTCTTGCAAATTAATCTTTCATTTTACACTTATTTTACTTGAGCTACACTTTATACTTTTATCCATAATTATCAAGATAATTAATGCAATAATTACGAATATCTTACAGTCACACATATATTCTAGTTCTTTCACTATACTCTCATCACACACATATTCATCACTACATCTCTTTATCTCTTAGACTTCCTCGCGTGGCACAACTTAACATATTATTACCTAACGGGGACAATAACTACCACACACATCGTATCATAACACATATCAACCATTATTAAATTCTACAGCTCATCTATAATTTAGCAATTTAATTTCTTACATGGTTCACTACTATGCAGATTCAATATATTATTATCCATAATAAATAACAATTAATATTTCACATATTACTATGATCACAATACACACTGATAGACATAGGAATGACGAAGGAGCTAAAAGTTTACTACATTCTGAGCATAATATAGCAACTACTCGAAAAATCTTCTAGTACAACCCAAAAAAACATAGCTTGCGGACTACTATCAACAGTTTTATCATCAATCGAAATGCGCGTATCCATTGAGACAATATTATGATCACAAACTTCACAACTGAAAACAAGATTTCTCTTTTTATAGTAGCAATACAATCTACTATAACATATTCAACTACACTAGAGCGTGCACTTGCGGAAACAAGCGTTCACAACTATCACATGTAAAACTCTGATCTACACTAAGGTAATCGACGTAAAAATGATAAATTCAAGAAGCCACAGTGCACGTCTATCTCTCTAATTTCTACACATTAGTACATATACCGCCTATAACAATTATCTCACGTTATAAGTTACAAACATATAGACTTAACAACATGACTCTCTTAGCGAACTATTCCACACACTCAAAACAAAACACAAATCTTAATCAGTACTCATGATAGTGACTTCGCATGATAATATGATATAATCTAAACACAAAAACATCATACGTTATACAAAAGAAAATACATTTCAGACAATAAATACAACTAACTCAGGACAATACAGAACACACACTCACACATATAAAACAGTCTAACTACACTAGACTAAAATAACACTACTTCAACATATATAGCTTATCCGAATTACTATGTCTTATCAAATACAAAACACTCCACCAGAAATACACAAAAGAAACTAACACAAACGCTGACTAGGAGTACCATCGTCAATTATAGGCAATGACCACATAATATCAACACATACGAGACACAAATGACTTCACCGAGAGCGCGTATAAAGACTCTCTCATAGCGCAGAATCTCAAATAAATGCACTCAAAAACACAAAAACAAACCACAGTCATTCACAAACACACCTGTTATGATTGAGCGGTCGAGACTCCGATAACATTTATGTTCTTCACACCGATCAGAGATAAGTGGACACAAAATATACAAATTAGTTACAAAATTCACACACACAGACAGTTTTAATGATACGACATACTAGTTACACTGACACAATCAATACCGTTCACAAAGCAAGTATACACTACCCACACCTATCAGTGTTCATACTACACACAACAAACGGAACGTACTACAAATATCTAGTATATATAATTCAAACTGAGTCAACTCTAGCTTAGACTGTTTTACTGTCTCAACTTTCCACATACAATAGAGCGCACATCGCTAAGTGTGTTATAACAATTGTTTACACTTAACAATTATCTAAAGTAAAAATATCCCCTGCAAGAACATATACACACTGGCTCAGTGTTACTAGCATTCAGACGAAAATCATTCGCGTAGGTCTGTTGCTAAGTCTATAACATTTCGAACTACTACTATCATACTACTATACTACAGTCAACTAAACTTAAAAATACAGTGCTTACTATACAACGTGACGTACTGACACAGTTCACTGTTACAAAAAAAAAATCAAAGCGAGAACACAGTCATATGTAAGAAACACACACAAGACTCAACTCTCGATACCAGACTAGAATCATAAAACACACACACACACAACATATTACCGACACGTAGCACGCCCACATCCTAACTCGTTGCGATCAGTCTGAGACGCGATTCTACAATACATCATACCTCGAGTAGAGATCAGACACATAACAATATTGACCATCTCACTGATAATTTGACCCACTTCACAGGGTACGAACAATCAATCCGTACGACCACATCAATTCATCTATATAAGTTAGCCAATCGAACACAGATATATCAGAATACAAATTACTAGTATATCACCTTTTCTGAGCAGCATTCTATCTGGAGACGATTACAATATACAATTACTGTTACAAGATATACCTATTTGACAAACAGAACGAGCGAGCACGTCAAATAACTCATAGTACTACACAACTAGTGACTGCTCAAGACACGACGAGAGAGGAATTACACAAAAGACTACTAACACAAAAGTCTTCTACTTTATACCATAGATAAACTTCTTGAGAAAAACAGGATACCCAGATAAACATCATAACACCAAATCAAAAAAACATGTTTGACCATGATCACCTATACACTATCTCAACATTGCACTACCTAAATATTGTGATCACTGAATACAACATGTAACTCGATACGACTTAACATACTCATTGACACATACATATCACAGATTTCAGAGCGTCACACTAACACTCGAATTAGACAAATCATTAATTCTAGTAAACTTGTGCGCACACATAGACGTTACTTACATAATCACTCACAATACAAAAAACATACTCTCTCAACACAGCAAAGTAAACACATTCTATAACATACAGAAAACAAACCAGACATACATCGTTAAAAATGCACTCTCATAAATAGTTCAATAATAACTTGGAGCTTCACATAACGTATGTCACATTACATTACATCTCACACATCAATATAATTGTCCTATTTAACAAACACATGTAATAAAAACTAACACGTTCTCCACTTAAACCATTATGTCATTTATCTACATACACACAATGTACTCATTCTGAACACATACATTACTCTATAACACTTCGACTTAGACAATGTCTGGAGCTCAGGCCTCAATATCACTTTATAAATTATGCGTGCTACCTACAATTATATACACGACATTAGTGAGCACTCTCTATCTAACTCCTATGGCTTATATATATAAAATATACTATAAAGCTTCATACATAAAATAAAATGTCTTACGAGAACATATCACTACATAATATTTAAAATTTCTCGATACACAAAAACTCTTATATCAGACGAGAGCCACAAATCAGGACAATTAAACCTCACTTCTTTGTGTTGCCGAAACCACATCTCTCTATCACTATACGGAGACTATCAGTCATCTAGCTGAAACATTACGATAGTCTTCATAGAGCGCCTAAAGTATACAAAATCACACTATAGAGAGCCACTTCGGATGATAGGGATTAATCGGGTGGGGTGGAGTCTATGGTGAGACGGTACATGGAGTACTTCTTGACTCTGACGTCTTCTTTCATTACTAGAATATATCTCTTTAATTAATTATGAACACACTTCCAAATAAACAAGAGTAAAAACATATACAATTGAGTAACACTTATCTTACCACAGATTATAGTATTAGCGTTCGAGTACGCAAGTTAAGATTGGCGCAAGATTTATGTTGTAACGCGAGCACCGACCTATGTCACGACACACATAACATAAATACTTTATCAATTTCTAGAGTGACAGTAGTCCAGAGTTCATCACACGAAATCCACGAGATCTCATATCATGAGATAAGCCGTACCATAACAAGTAATACAACACTAACAATCAATATTCAGACTATATACAGATAATCATAACACTTGCACAATCAACAAACAGTAGGAACCATTGTATACCTCGTAGTAACTTAGATATACTATAATAATTTATTCTTATCTACATTTTAGACACAATGCAGCAAAGTCTCCTGATGTAAACTGAGCGAGAGAGAGTGTATAGGTAGTATATCAGATAGTTATTCTTGTGATGAGGAGCGAAGATCGATGTATTGATTATTGGGTTACGATAATTCATTCGTGACAGCGATAGTATCTCTTCGCGTATACTAGTAAATAACCGCCGAGCAAATTATTCAATATATATGACTATATATAAAATAGACAAGCGCGCCACAGACTGTCCTAGGTCTACAACACTAAATTACACTTCATCACCTTCTGTGAAAAACATTTGACACTAATTACTCTAATATTGAAGAATAGACATTTTAAATCACTTAAAGAGATACCAATAACTTAATTACAACAACTACTACTTAATCGTATTTTTAATTTCTCACAGCATATGTAACTTTATGACTTATCTATCACATACACCATCTTACTAGACACTTCTGTTTGGATTTATCACATCATTCTAATTTATTTATTCTATTCAGTTGTATCACATCAGTCTTACACATATTACTAAACTTACTTGAGTAATACTACACATCATAGTTATTCTATAACATTATTAGATTACACTGATCTTTCTATTACACATCACAGTTTCCATTACAATTTCTAGTCAGTAGTACATTGCGTATATCATTATCTACTATATCATGTATAAACAAATATCTACTTAAAATTTTACACAACTTAATCTGCACTATATTTAAACATTGCGACCTAGTTATTAGGCGAACAGTCTATTCTATAACACTTATAAATAATTCTATAAAATCAAACTAAATACTATCATTCTTTTAAACTGACACAAATCAAAATACATTGAACACATTATCCAACTTCATTCATACTAATTGAATGATTACACCATCACTCACAAATAACCAGGTACAATCTAATACAGGCGGTTGAATATTTTCATACGCTGAATAAACATATCCATAAATAAACTGAGATGATCTAGACTGATCACTTCACTACATATTATAAAGAAAATATACGACTTCTACCGGTTCTATGTCTCTTCAATTAGTAGTAGGACAAATCACGCACGTACGTGTTCTCACACAACTTGCATTATATTGACATCATTGACACATTTACTCAAACTCAAAATATGTACAAAATTAAAAATATTCACAGCAGTACTCTTCTACGAATTCATAATATAATACATAGATATCTATAACTCTACACTAACTAAATAATGATAAATATTGAAATGAGATAATATTTCTACAAATACTCATTTTAGTAACCTTTACACGACACACTACCACATCCTCACAACTCTAGATCCTATCTATCACATCTCTTATGATATTCACAAAACGTTCTATCATTAGGCAATACAGTTCTGACACAATTCTATAAAGTATATTAATCATTAAGACGTACACATATCAATATGGAGTATGACGAGTTCTTACACACAATCATAAAAAAAATATAGTAACACTGTTACATATTAGAGCTAACTCCATTCTCTTATATAAACAATCAAGATGGCGTACACAACATATTTATTCCGAACAAAATACGCATTATCAATCAGCTTATTACACTACTCTATGAGAGACAATACAGAAGACAACAACTTCACATCTAAATATCATTCTACTTATCACGTTTAACAGGACTCATAATTACATACTACGCTGTCACAAGATTACTAAATTGATACATATACTACTTATTACATAGATCATTTCTCTAATCTATTCCTACAGACAACATAACAGACATTCAACATAACATATACACGACAGAAATAATATTATTACACAGAATAAAAACATACACGACAATTAGAATATAAAGAGCGTAACATAAAAATATTCACCATATAACATGTATAGATATCTATAGCAGGTATACACTCTACTTCAAAAATTAGTATAAAACTAGGTGAAGAGATCAACTGTCTTCGTTTGCGAACGCTTCACTATAATTCCTCGTTCTACTACTGGATACCATCACACTCAATAAACAGTCTCACAACATCAAATCAGTACATCTCTATACACACACACACATAGATGTGGTCATTATCAAGTACTCTTCAGTACTTACATACAAGTTCAGTTGTATAAGAGGGTATACCTTCACAATAAATCTAACTTATCATCATTTCACAGTCATCTTCACATGAATAGTTACGCAATCCTATATATACTATATATCTATATCATACACAGTCTAGCAAACACCTAATTTCAACAGCGTCTCATTAACACATTCATGACGGGAGGGGGGTCACTCTGTACGCAAATATACAACAAGACTGTCTAGACATCTTCCTTATTGTATATACAACTATTAACAGTAATAGTATTGACAATATTTATAACATTCATCATATAGACACAAAAATTCATATCATAACTATCTAATAGTACTAAATATATAATTACATCAGCACTATTTCACATACGAAAAATTTCTGCTGTCTAATGCCAATGTTACGACAATACATTCACTTTCAACTCTCATTCTTGATTCATATAACATAGTCAACATTAATTTGGCTACAAATAGTTTACATATCAGACATCTCTCACTAGACACTTCCATTGATCTATCTTATTTTTATTAAAACACTCAATCAAATAAACACAAATTTCTAGACATCTAACAACACTATACTAACTATTATCACGACTGAGATAAATGCAGGCCTATACATAATCGATCAACTTATCTATCACAGTATAGCATCTTTCTACATTAGGTAAGTTTTCACACTTCAAACGTACGAACAAATAGTCACACACTTTGTCACTCTAATGTTAAGCTCGCGTAGTCACACATGTAAATAGTTGACATTACTAAAGATTTAACATTAATACCACAATGACACATATTTGGAAAAAATTAGTCGTTACTCACATTAGAAACTACTGCTTCAATACTTCAAGGAGATCGTGTCTACAACATTGCGTACTATCACAATATAATATATGATATAAAAAATAAATAATAAAAATCACATTAGCCTCACTGTCTAACGCAGATCCCTAATGAAGTCATAAAAACACACACTTTAACTATCGGCACAAATTACTAACTCTACACACATTATAATTTATCTAAATAATTATCTAAAAACCACACAATTACATTCTACATTTACATATCAGCGCGTAGCGTACAAGCACACGGCATCATCAACGAGACTCTATGCTGAACTGGACAAGACCACATTACGCCTAAACAGACGTACACCACACACACCAAACTAGGCAAGTAGCAGACTTCCACACAGAGCACCCACAAAGTTGAACAAGAACACTCACTTTCACAGTATTTGAAGAGAGTGGCACTCACAAACGAAATTTTACATAGAGAGCGACATATAAATTTAAGTACTAACAATACTATAAAAACACATAATACCATGTATAACTTACATTTCATGTTAACACGTCATCCGTATAACACATCAGGGTATATAGACAAATACACAACTCTCTCTCTCTCAACTTATATTTTATAAGTATTATTTATTGGTTTAATCACGGTTCATAGAAGAGACCTTACTAAAGCATTCTTTCTTCAACTCACTATTCTTAATTCTGGCACGCAGTTACATCCAAGACACTTTCAACTATTTGCGTCTAACGGTTGAGATAAGGACACACTCAGATGTATGACTAAAAAAAACTGTAATGCGCTCAAACAAAGCGCCAGATCCATGCTCCATATAATATGGACTACAATTACAATAAACACTATATCACTCAACTCTATAAAATAACTACATACTTTAACTACCGCTGCTCACGCACAGTCTATCATGATAGGTTCATATCTACTATATCAAATAGATTCCTACTACGACGTCAACATAAATATTATCAATATTATAGCACCGAACTGATACATATTACATAGTATCTAATCACTGACGGGTCCTATATACTTAACACTACTTACATAGAACACATCAGCGATTCGACAATTTCGACAGATCTAACAGAGTACTGAATAAAATTCATTATCAAAAATCATTATTCAGAGACATATACCCTAATCACAAACGACTAATCTACAGCGTTGATCTACTGAGCGAAATCTGATTCTTCTCACATATAACATATATTATCAATCGCGCATCATATATATCAACACGTACGATTACATAGTTTCATTAACATGATTCTCGTCTAGACTAATATACAATTACATCTAAACACACACAACATTTACAAACTGATTTTGACAAATATTTCAAAGATACATAATACAACTACTATCTAAAGAAAACACACCTACAGAAAAGTTTAAAAAGTAAGATTCTCATATATCCAGTACCACTTTACAATACATCACAAATCATACACAAGTAGCTAATATCTATCACAAATCTATCCACGACACGGATACGGATGCACAAACACACTCGACACGACACATAAGTTACAAAACCCGAACAGGAGTCACACGCGCAGAGCGTCCGTCAAATACTCATATATGCACGACGCATACACTTACAACAAGAGCCACAACCCACTAACACCGCACATATCATCTAGTACACACACTTCTTTGTTACTTATAAAAAAAGATAAAATCTCACAACATCTTTATATCTTACTCCATTCAGAGCAAAGTCGACTATATAGCACACAGTAAAAATATACAATCAATCTACACAGCATCCTCAAACCTAACTACAAATGAGACCTAGCGTTAAACTCAGATACATGAACATTACGCAAAGAAACATACAATCCACATCATCTTCATATCACACAAAAGGAGAGAGGAATTCCACACATCTAACAATCACTAGACGAAAATCATTTACTATAAACAGAAACATATTAACACACTATTAAAATCAGACAGAGGCGAAGAACACAACTGACGTTTTAAAGTGGCACTGATACACTCTATACCATCAATCCATCACCAAGACTGGACTACTACTCATACACACACCAAGAATACTACCGTTCTCAACATCATTACTAGATATAGCAAACTATACACACCAATCATAGACACTAGGAATCTTAAACAACAATAATATCAAAATTTAACGAACAATCACACGTACTCTTATCGAGCAGTACGACACATTCTGATTCTATTGGTGCGAGGATAAGATCGTCAAACATCTCTCTGACCCCGAACATGAACATAGTATATCAATACAAGTGTACTACAATGCGGTAAATACACCAACCCCGGGTAAAATATCCAATCATGAAAAAAGACACACATTAGTCATAATTCCACCCAGCAAACATATATCAGTTATACAAAAATATAAGACAACTTGAACACAATTACCTCAACCACGACAAAATAAATATTTCTACATCATCTTAATACGATTCCGTGTACTGACACGACACGACCGTACTTTTCTACGCACAACCGTCAGGCGATATAACATATACATTAAGAGAGATTATCTAATCAACAGAATGTTCACGAACACTATGATCTCTATCTGAGTATCTCACAATGAACAATCTATACATACAGTGCATCTACTACACACACATACATACCAGCACTAAAACACACACATACTATCTATGAGATTCATATATACATTTCGAGGAATTTACACAGATACATTGAAATTATAATTACATTGTACGTTCAGAATTCACATACGCCTTAGAAGTAGACTTAATATCATATATTATAGACTATTTAAATCATATGATAAGTGAATTCGTCACATAATTTTGCGAGTACATCAGTCTATTTAGTATTCTTATTCTATACTATTATTCACATACACAATATACTTCAACGATTTTAAACTCAACATATCTTATATCAGATGATATACTAATCAATATTAACAATTCTATCATAATATATACTTAAATTAGTGCTAATTCCATTGTTATGAGACTTCTCAATTTGCGACACCTCCATAATACACAATAACTTATTACATGCGCAACTATAACATATTTTCAACTTTTCTATAATACAACATTAACATCACATTCAACTTTACGATCATACTATATAGCAATATATAATGTCTAGAAATCTTCTTATATTACATAACAGTACAAAATATAATCATCTAATTATATCTAAATACTACGTACTTACACAACAATTCATATCAAGATTCAAATAACATCATACTTAGATACAGTACCAAAAACAATGATCTCATACCTCAATAAGTACACATTATCTAAAATTAAACGTTCAGAAATTTGTTTATTAGACACACAAAGCTTCACTTAAATGTACTTCTCAATTATAAATACCTTATAATAAAATATCACTATAATACAGCAGGCGTTTCTTCATTAATCATTGCGAAATTAACAAACAAAAATATATATAACACATTAGAAGTCTCAAACATGTCACTACAACATCATTTAATAATTATCTAACACAATCTTCATATCTACATAACAACTATTTTACGGTCAGGAATTTACCTGCTACTATGGTGTTCTGCGCATACCTGCATATACACTTTTCACTTCGGAGCGGATAATTACATATAACACTTTATACTTTAACCTCTAGTAATATTATATATTATATACAGGCGGATTCTATAACATGACACAACGGAGTCAGGGAATTTCACAATGCACTTCAGCGATTCATTAATATAACATAGAGATACAGATTAACTACACGAAAATCACAATCGAAATATAGTCCGGTTATCTCACCTTCAAAATCTTCATAGAACATACTGTGACTTTTGAAAATACACAAGAGATTGCATCTCACGAACTTACAATAAAAATTACTAGTAAACAAATATTTTTTAGCAACATTCATAAGTACAACTCATATACACTTCAGTGTTCACGATACTAACACACTACATAATTAATACTAATCTCTACAAATAAACTCAACTTTTAATACTTCTCGTTAGAGTCTCTACGTTTTTTCTACATCAATAAAATTTCACTGTAAACACAATTGAGCGGGATGATTCAGATACCATAATTTATAAAACATTCATTAATATAACAACTCAGTACACAACTTCATATACTACACGGCAAAGATTAACGGTTAAACTACTAATAGAACATGTCACATTACTATAGCGATCTATAGCTACATAAAAGGGCAGATATATTAAATCGACCTGAGAACAATAAACACAAAAATGAGATACATCTAACACATAAATACATGAAACACATATGACGATCTATCCACACTCTCTAACTTCTATACACACTTAACTACAACCACATTAACATCAGTCAATAAATCACATACAATACTTCTACTACTTCTTATAAACAATGATCACATTTTCTGATACACACAAACGAAACTACACAATTCAACTCACATACGATATACATATAATGTCTACCACTTAATAACACAAACACACAAAATCCAGACACACTATACTTCACTACACACTATCTATAGAAATTGCGTACAGATGTCATAATATACAAATTAGCATTCAAAAACAATACGCATACACACAACTGATAGTACATATTGAATTCAACAACAGTATTCTATCACAATCGACTTACACACCCTATACTTGAATAAGAATACACACGAATGACATCATAAAATATAAACACACACACAAGAGAGATATAACAATTACTTAATCTCAGTATATCAATTAACGACATCTACACCCATAGTCGAGCACACATGCCCCGCGCAGACAGGCAGTCACCGAAGTCTCACAGGTGGGTCGCTACACAAATCCATAAAATCATATTCAACAATAAATCAGCTAATACTTACTGAACCTATACTTGGGGGGTGTGGGGGGTGTGGGAAGATGAGAGGAGGGGGGGGGGGGGGATCAGCAAAATACAACGGATACATTATACTACAAATACATAACCTGATACTACAATTGCGATCAACATACAAGAGCATGCGAAAAATTCAAATCAACTTGGTAACACGAATAAGGAGAGTCCATTCTCTCAGCCTGATGTCCCTATGACACGCACACATTACATCGTACATGAGATTAAAACATCATCTCACTTACATTACACATACTGACACTTCCACCACATACAAGTTAAATACAACGTAATACAATATAATATGACATTCACTCTTGTCACCATTACCTAGACCAAAGAGTTAATGATAATTAATTATAAAATTAATATAAAAATAAAAAGAAAATTAAATATATAATTAAATAAATTATTAATAATAAATAAAATTAATAAAAAATTATAAAAATAAATAATAATATTAAAAAAATTAAAAATAAAAAATATAAATTATAATAAATAAAAAAATTATAAAAAATAATAAATAAAAATATAAATTATAAATAAAAAATAATAAAAATTAATTAATTAAAATATAAAATTAAAAAATTATTAAATAAATAAATAAAAAAATATAAAATAAAATTATAAATTAATAATAATAAAAAATAATAATAAAATAAATAAAAAAAAATAATAAATAAAAAATAAATATTATAATTAAATAAATAAATAAAAAATTATATAAAATAATTATAAATAAAAAAAAATAAATATAAATAATAAAATTAAATTATAAATAAAAGTAATATAATTAAAAATAAAATTAAATATAATTATATTAATAAAAAATTTATAAATATAAAATAAAATAATTAATAATAATAAATAAAAAATTAAATTATAAATATATAATATAAATAAATAAATAAAAATAAAAAATAAAAAAATATAAAATAAAATAATTATATTAATTAAAAATAAAAAAATAATTAATAAAAAAATAATAAAAATAAAAATAAAATAAATAAAATTTAATAAATATTAAATATAAATAAATTAAAAAAAAATTATAAAATAATAAAAATTAATAAATAATAAATAAATTAAAAAAAATTATAATAAATAATAAAAAATTAAAATAAATAAATTAATTAAAAAATATTAAAAAATAAAAATTAATAAAAATATAAAAATAAAAAAAAATTAATAATAAAAAAATATAAATTAAAAATTAATATAATAATATAATTATAAAAATAAATTAATAATAAATAAATAATATATAAAAAAAAATTAAAAATAAATAATAAAAAATAAAAATAAATAAAAAAATAAAAAATATAAAAATTAAAATATAAAAATATATTAATAATATAAAAAACAAACAAATAATATTAAAATTAAAAATATATTAAAAAAATAAAAATAATAATATAAAATAATAAAATAATAAAAAAAAAAATATATATTATAAAAATTAAAATAAAAAAAATAATATAAAAAATATAAAAAAATTTAAAATAAAAAAATAAAAATTAATATAAATTAAATAAAAATATTTAAAAATTAAATAAAAATATAAAAAATTAAATAAAAAAATTAATAAATAATTAAAATAAAATAAAATAAATTAATATTAAAAAAATAAAAATAAAAATTAATAATTATAAATAAATAAAAATTAATAATATAAAATAATAATATTAAAAAAAAAAAATTATAAAATAAAAAAAAAAAATAATTAAAATAATAAAATAATTAAAATAATAAATAAAATAATATATTATAAAATAAAAATTAAAATTTAAAAAAAAAATAAAATAAATAAAATTATTAAAATAAAAAAAAATAATTAAAAATAAAAATTAAATTAAAAATTAAAATATAATATATAAAAATAAAATAAAAAATTATAAAAAATTATATAAAAAAATAAAAAAATAAATAAAATTAAAAAAAATATTAAAAAAATATAATAAATTAAAAAAAAAAATAAAATAAATAAAAAAAAAAATTAATAATATAAATTAATAAAATAAAATTAAAAATTAAAAAAAAAAATAAATATAAAAATTAAATAAAATAAAAATAATTAATAAAAAAATATTAAAATTAATAATATTTAAAAATATAAAAATAAATAAAATAATAAAAAAAATAAAAAAAAAAAAATAATTAAATATAAATAAAAATAAAAAAATATAATATATAAAAAAATTAAAAAATTAAAAATAATAAATTAAAAAAATAATTAAAAATATATATTAAATAAAAATTATAAAAAATAAAATAAATAAAAAAAAATATAAAAAAAAATAATAAAAATAAAAATTATAATAAAAAAAAAATAAAAATAATTATTATTAAAAAAAATAAAAAAATAATATAATTAATTATAAAAAAAATAAAAAATATTAAATAATTATTATAATTATTAAAATATTAAAAATATAAATAAAAAAATAATAATATAATATAAAATATAAAAAAAATATTAAAATAAAATAATAAATTATTAATAAATTAATTAATAATATATATAAATAAAAAAAATAAAAATATTATAAAATTAATAATATATTAATAATTTAATATAAAATTAAATAAATATATTATAAATAAAATAATAAATAAAAATAATTAATTATAAAAAATATATATAAATAAAAAAAATAATAAATAAAATAATTATATAATTAATAAATATAAATTAAAAATAATAAAAAAATAATAATAAAAATAAATTATATATAATATAAAATATAAAATAAAAATAATTAAAAATATATAAAATTAAATAAAAAAATTAATAATAATATTAAATATAAATATTAATTAAAATTATTTATAAAATATAAAAAAAAAATAAATTAATAAATTATTATAATAAAAATATTAAAAAATAAAAAAATATATAAATATTAATAATTAAAAATAATAATAATAAATAAAAAATATTATTAAATTATTAATAATAAATATAAATATAAAAAAATAAAAAAAAAAATAAAATATATATAAAATAAAAAAAAAATTAATAAAAAAAATAAAAAATAAAATAAAAAAAAAAAAAATAAAAATAAAAAAAATAATAAAAATTAAATAATAATTATAATAAAATTTATAAATTAAAATTAAATAAAAATAAAAAATAAAAATTATAATATAAATAAAATATAATAAAAAATAAATAAAAAATAATAAAAAATATATAATTAAAAAAAAAAAAAATAAAAATATTAATAAATAATAAATTATTAAATAAATAAAAAAAAAAATAATAAAAATATAAATAAAAATTTATATATAATAAATTAATATATATATATAAAAATAAAATAATTATAAAATAAAAAAATTATATATAATATAAATATAATAAAAAAAAAAAATTAAATAAAAATATAAAATAATATTAAAATATATTATAATAATATATAATATTTAATTAAATAATAAAAAAATAAAAAAATAAAATAATTAATATAATTAAAAAATATATTATATAAATAATAATAATATAAAAAAAAAAATTAAATAAATTAAAAAAAAATAAAAATTATAAAATAAAATTAAATATATATTAAAATAATTATAAAAAAAAAAATATAAAAATAAAAAAAAAATTATAAATTAAATTATAAAATTATATTTATAAATAAAATAAAAAAAAAATTAATATAAATAAATATATAAATATATATTAAAATAATTATAAAAAATAATAATAATATTAAATTAAATAAAAAAATATATAATTATAATTATTATATATAAAAAATTAAATAAAAATTAAAAAATATATTAATAAAAAAAATAAATTAAATTTATAAATTAATTATAAAAAAATAATATAAATATTATAAATATAATAAATATAAATTAAAATTATAAAAAAATTAAAAAAATTATAATAAAAAAAAAAATATAAAATAATATAAAAAAAAAAAAATATTAAAAATTATTAATAAAATTAAAATTAAAATAAAATATAATAAAAAATATAAATAATAATATAAAATATAATATTAAAATAAAAAAAATATAAAAAAATATTAATATTAAATAAAATAATTAATAATATAAAAAAAATTAAAAAAAAATTAAAAAATAAAAATTAATAATAATAATAAATAAAAAATATAAATAAAAAATTATTAAAATATTAATAAATAATTAAAAAAAAAAATTTTAAAAAAAATAAATAATATTATATTAATATAATATTATTAAAAATATTATATTAAAAAATAAAAAATAAAAAATAATTAAAAAAATAAAAAAATTATATAATATTATAAAATATTAAAAAAAAATTAAAAAATTAATAAATATAAAATATAAAATTATTAAATAATATAAAAATTAATTATATTATAAATATAATATTAAAATTAAAAATAAAAAAAATAATAATATAAAAATAATAAAAAAATAAAAAATAAAAAAAATATAAATAATATTTAAAAAAAAAATAAATAAAAAATTAATAAAAAATATAAAAATTATAAAAAAATAAAAAAATAAATATATAATAAAAATTAATAATAAATATAAAAATATTAAATTATATTAAAAATATAATAATAAAATTAATAATAAATAAATATAATATTAAAAAAAAATAAAAAAAAATAAATATATAAAAAAAAAAATTAATAATATAAAAAATATTAAAAATAAAATATTAAAATTAAAAAAATAAAATAAATTAAAAATATAAATAATTATATAAAAATAATAAAAATATAAAAAAAATAAAATTATTATAAATATAATAATAAAAAAAAAAAATTATTAATAAAATTATTAAAAAAAAATAAATTATATTAAAAAAATTAAAATTATAAAAAAAAATTAAAAAATAAAAATAAATAATAAAAAAAAATAATAATAATAATTATAATAAATAAAAATTATTTAAATAAAAATAATAATAAAAATATATATATATTAAAAATAAAAATAATAAATATAAAAAAATAAATAATTAAAATTAAAAAATAAAAAATAATTAAATAATTAAAAATATTATTAAAAAATATATTAATAAATAAAATTAAAAAAAAAAATATAAATAAAAAAAAATATAAAAATTATATTAAAAAAAAATTAATATATAATAATAATAAATAAATAAATAAAATAAAAAAATTAAAAAATTAAAAAATAAAATTAATAATAATAAATTATAATATAAATATAAATAAAATTAATATATATAAAATAAAAATTAAATAAATATATAATTATATTATATAAAAAAAATTAAAAAATATATAAAATATTAAAAAAAAAATTAAATAATAAATAATTAAATAAAAAAATAAATTAAATAAAAATAATTATATATAAAAAATTAAAAAATAATTAAAAAAATATAAAATAATAAAAAAAAATTAAAAAAAAATAAAATAAAAAATAAATAAAATATATAAAAATTATAAATTATATAATAAAATATAATATAATAAAAAAAAAAATATATAAAATAATTAAAAATTATTAATATAAAATATTAATAATTAAATTAAAAAATAAAAAATTTAAAATAAAAATAAATAAAAAAAATAAATAATATATAATAAAATATTATATAATTAATAAATAATAATAAAAATAATTATAATAAAAATTATATTATTAATAAAAAAAATATAAAAAAAAAAATTATAATAATATAATATATAAATAAATTTAAAATAAATAAAAAATATAATAAAAAAAATAAAAAAATTAAATAAAATATAAAAAATTAAAAATTAAAAATAAAAAATAAAAAAAAAATTAAATTAATAAAAATAATTAAATTAAAAATTATATATAAATTATAAAAAAAAAAATTAATAAAAATAAATAAAATAAAATATTAATATAAATAATAAAAATTATATATAAATTATTATAAAAATAAAAAAATAAATATAATTATAAATATTATTAATAATATAATATATAAATATTAAATTAAAAAATAATTAAAATAAAAAATATAAAAAAAATAATAAAAAATTAAAATAAATTAATTATTAAAAAAAATAAATAATTAAAAAAAAATTAAATTAATATAATAATAAAAAAATAAAATAAATAAAAAAAATATATAAATAATTAAAATTAATAAAAAATTATTAAATTAAAAAAAATAAATATATAAAAAAATAATAAATAATAAAATATATTATAATATATAATAAATAATAAAAAAAAAATATAAAAAAAATAATTAAAATAAAATAATATAAAATAATAAAATATTAAAATAAAAATAAAAAAAATTTAAAATAATTATAAATAATAAATTAATTAAAAAAAAAAAAATATAATAAAAAAAAATAAATAATAAATATAAAAAATATAAATAAAAAAAAAATAATAATAAAATTATATTAAAAAATTAAAAAATTAAAAAAAAAAATATATAATAAAAAAAAATTATTATAAAAAATATAATAATAATATAATATAAAAATTATATAAAAAAAAATAAATAAAAAATTATAAAAAATATTATAAATAATAATAATTAATTAAATTTATATAATATAATTATTATATAAATAATAAAAAAAATTATTAAAAAAATATATATATAATATAATATATAATAAATTAAAATAAATAATAATTATAAAAAATTAAAAAATAAAAAAAAATTATATTATAAAAAAAAAATTAAATTATAATATAATATATATATAAATAAATATAATTAAAAATAAAATAAAAAAATATAAATAAAAAAATAAAAAAATAAATAATTATAAAAATTAATAATAAATTAAAAAATTATAAAAAAATTAAAAAAAAATAAAAATAAATAAAAAATAAAAAATAAATTAATATATAAAATAATATAAAAATAAATAAAAATAAATAAAAAAATATAAAAATTAAAAATAATTAATTAAAAAAATTATTAATAAAAATTAATTATTAAAAATAAATTTAAAAAATATTATAATAAATAATTATTAAATATAAAATTAAATTAAAATTAATAAAATATTAATAAATAAATTAAAATATATAAATAAAATTAAAAAATTATAAATATTATTAATAAAATAAAATATATAATATAATAATATAAAATTAAAAAAAAAATAAAAATAAAATAAAATATATAAAATATAATATAATTAATAATTAATTAAAATAAAATATAAATATAATTAATTATAAAAATATAATATAATTAATTAAAATAATATAAAAAATATATAATTAAAAATTAAATAAAATATAAAAATTATTAAAAATAATAATATTAATAAAATAATAATAATAAATAAAATAAAAATAAAATATATAATATTAAATATAAAAATATAAAAAAATTAAAAATTATTATAATTAAAATTAATTATTAATTAAAAATAAAAATAATAATTAAATAAAAATATTAAAATTAAAAATAAAAAAAATTATTAAAATATAAATTAAAATAAATATTATAATAAATAAAAATAAAATAAATAAAAATAATAAAATATTAAAAAATATAAATTAAAAAAAATATAAAATAATAAAAATAATAAAAAAAATTAAATAATAAAAAAAAAAAATTATATAAAAATATATAATTATATAATAATAATTAAAATAATATTAAAATTAATAAAAAAAAAAATTAATTAAAAATTATAATTAAAAAATTAAATAAAAATTAATAAAAATATAAAAAAAAAATATAATAATAATAAAAATATAATTATATAAAAAATTATAATATATATATAATATAATAATTATAATATAAATTAAAATAAAAAAAATTAAAAAAAAATAATAATATATAAAATAATTAAAAAAAATTATAAAATTAAAATAAAAAAATTAAATAAAATTAAAAATAAATATTAAATAAAAATATTAAATATAAAATTATTAAAAAAATAAATTATTAATATAAAAAATAAAAAAAATTAATTAAAAAATATAAAATATAAAAAATAATATATAATAATTTAAATAAAAAATATAATTAAAATAAAAATAAAAAAAAATAAAATAAAAAAAAAAATAAAAAATATATATTAATAAATAATATTATATAAAAATTAAATATAAAAATAAATATAAATAAAAAAATATATATATATAAAAATAATTAAAAAAAATTAAATTAAAAAAAAATAAAAAAAAAATAATAAAATTAAATTAATAAAAAAAAAAAAAATAAAAATAAATAAAAAATTAATTAATAATATAAAATTAAAATAATAAAAAAATTAAAAATAAAAAATATAATATATAAAATATATTATATAATAAAAAAAATAATAAAAAATTAATATTAATAATATATATAATTAAATTATTAAAAAATATAAAAAATAAAAAAAATTATAATAAAATAATTAAAAATAAAATATAAAAATTAAATTATAAAAAAATAAAATTAAATTAATATTAAAATTAATAAATATAAAAAAAAAAAATAAAAAAATATAATTAATAATAAATAAATAAAATAAATATAAAAAAAAAATATATAAATTAATAAAAAAATAAATAAAATTAAATAAAAATAAATATATTAATAAAAAAATAATAAAAAAATTAATAAAATAAAATTAAATAATTATAAAATAATTAAATAAATAAAAATATAAAAATTATATAATATAAAAAAAATATATAAAAAAAATAAATAAATAAAAAAAATAATAAAAAAAAAAAAAATTATAAAAATTATAAAATATAAAAAAATTATATATAATAAATTATAAATATTAAAAAATAAAAAAAAAAAATAATTATAATTTAATAATAATATAAATATAAATAAAATAAAAAATATAAAAAAAATAATTAATATAAAAATTAAAAATTAAAAAAAAAAAATATATATAAAAAAAAAAAATATTTTTAATTAAAATTTAAAAAAAAATAAAATAAAATAATTAAAATAAAAAAATATAATATAAATAAAAAAATATAAATAATTATAATAAAATATAAAATAATATAATAAAAATAATTAAAAAAAATAAAATAAAATAATATAATAAAAATAAAAAAAAATATAATAAAATAAAAAAATTTAAATAAAATAAAAAATTAAAATTAAAAAAAATTATATAAATATATATATAATAATAAATAATATATTAATAAATTAATTAATATTAAAAATTAAATATAAAAATAAATATAAAATAAAAAATAAAAAATAATAATAAAATAAATTATAAAAAAAAAAAAAAATAAATAAAATAATAAAAAATAAATTTAAAAAAATTAATAATTATATAAAAAAATAAAAAATATTTAATATAAAAAAAAAAAAATAAAATAATAAATAAATTAAATAATATAATAATTAAAAAAAAAAAATTATTAAATAAATAATAATTAATAATAAAAAAAAAAAATAAATTAAAAAAAATTAAATAAATAATAAAAAAATAATTAAAATAATTAATATATTAATAAAATATAAAATAAAATAAAAAAAAAAAAAAAAAAAATATAATTAAAATAAAAAAATAAAAAATATAAAATATATAAAAAATTAAAAAAATAATTAAAATATATTAAAAAATATAAAAAAATAAATAATTATTAAATAAATATAAAATATAAAAAAAAAAATATATAATATAAAAATAATTATAAAATATATATAATTAAAAATTAAATATAATTATAAAAAATAAATAATAATTAAAAAATTAAAATTAAATAAATAATAAAAAAATTAAATATAAAATAAATAAAAAAAAATATAATAAAATAAAAAATATAAAAATAAAAAATAATAAATATTAAAATATTAATATTAAATTAAATAATAATAAAATAATATTATAATTAAAAAATTATATAATTATAAAAAATATAAATATTATTATAAATAATAATATAAAATTATAAATAAATATTAATAAAAAAATAAAATAAAAAAAAAATTATAAATAAAAAATATAAAAATAAAATATAAATAATAATTAATTAAATATATAAAATAATAAATATAATAAAAAAAATTTAATTATATTATAAAATTAAAATTATAATATAAAAAAATAAATTAATATTAAAATAATAAAAAAATATAAAAAAAAATATTAATTAAATTTATATAAAAAAATAAAATATAATAAAAAATAAATTAATTATAATAAAAAAAATAAAAATATAAAATAAATATTAATTATATAAAATAATATATAAAATATTAAATAAAATTAAATATAAAATAAATAAAAAAATTAAAATTAAAATATTAATTAATATAAATATAAAATATAAATTAAAAAATAAATATAAAAAAAAATAATTAAAATATTAAATAATAATTAATAAAATTATTATAATATTAATAAATTAAATAAAATATAATAATATAAAAATTATAATATTAATAAAATAAATTAAATAAAAAAAAAATAAATTATAATAAAATAAAAATAATTAAAATATTAAAAAAATTATAAAATAAATTAATAAATATAAAAATAAAAATATAAAAAAATATATAATAATTAAAAATATAAAATAAAAAAATAATAAAATATAAATAAAAAATATAAAAATATATAATTATAATATAATTAAAAATAAAAATATAATTAAATATAAATATAAAAATAATTAATTAAATAAATAAATAAATATATAAAAAAAAAATAATTAATAAAAAAATTAAAATAAAATAATATAATTAAAATAAAAAATAAAATATAAAAAATATTAAATAATATAAATAAATAAAAAATTAAATAATAATAATAAAAATTAAATTAAAAAAAAAATATAATAAAAATAAAATAAATAAAATTATAATAAAATAATTAATAAAAAATATAATTAAATATTAATAAATTAAAAATTAAATATAAAAATATAAAATTAATAATAAAAAATTGAATTAATAAATTATATAAATAAATAAAATAAAAATATTAATATAATAAAAAAAAAATAAATTAAAATAATTAAAATATTATAAAAAATAATAAATTAAATAAAAAAAAATAAAAATAAAATAATAAATAAAATAAAATAAAAAAATTATTAAATATAATATATAAATAATAAATATAAAATTATATATAAAATATAAATAATTATAAATATATATAAAAAATATAATAAATAATTAAAAAAATATAATAAAAAAAAATAAATAATAAAAATAAAATATAAAAAATAATATTATAAATATATAAATATAAAATATAAAAATAATAATAAATATATATAAATATAAAAATATAATTATAAAAATTAATAAAATATATAAATATAATAAAAAAATAAATATAATATATAAATAATAAATAATAAATAAAAAATAATAATAAAAAAAAAAATAAAATATAAATATAAAAAATAAAAATAATATAATATATAAAAAAATAAATATAAAATATAATATATAAATATATAATAAATTAATAAATAAAATATATAATAATATAAATAATATATAAAAAAATAAAATAAATAAAAATAATAAAATAATAAAAAAATAAATATATAAATAATAAAATTAAATAAAAAATTATATATAAAAATAAAAAATAAAAATATAAAATAATTAAAATAATATAAAATAAAATTAAATAAAAAATATAAATTAATATAAAATATAAAATATAAATAATAATATAAAAAATAAAATAAATATATATATTAAATAAAAATATTATAAAAATATTAAAAAATATATATAAAATTTAAAATTAAATAAAAAATAAATTAAAAATTAAAATAAATAATATAAATAAAATAATAATATAATAAATATAATATAAAATAATAAATAAATAAAAATATATATAAAAAAATAATAAAAAAAATAATAAAAAAAAATTAAAAATAATAATAAAAATATATAATAATATAAAAATAATATATAAAATAAAAAAAAATAAAAAAAATATTATATAAAAAAATAAATAATTTAAAAAATAAAATAAATAAATATAATAATAAATAATAATAAAAAAAAATAATAATAAATAATATATAAATATAATTTATATATAAAAAATATATAATAAAAAATAATAAAAAAATTAAAAATATATATAAAATAAAATATAAAAAATATAAATAAATAATAAAAAAATAAAATAAAATAAAAAATAATATATATAATAAAATAAATATATATATATAAATATATAATAAATATATATAAAAAAATATATAATATAAAATAATAATAAAATAATAAAATAAAAAATAAAAAAATATAAATAATTAAAATAAAAAAAAATAAAATATAATAAATATATAATAAATAATAATAAAATATAAATAAATTAATAATATATAAAATAATATAAAATATTAAAAAAATTATAAAAATAAATAATATAATATAAAAATATAATATTAAATATAATATAAAATAATATATAATAAAATAAAATATAAAATAAAAATAATAAAATAAATATATATAAATATAATATATTAAAAAATATATTATAAAAAAAATAATAAATATTAATAATAATATAAAATAAAAAAATATAAAAAATAAAAATATATTAATATTAAAAAAAAATAAAATATATAATAAAAAATAATAATATATATAAATATTAATTAAAATATAATAAAATTATATTAAATAATAATAATAAATAATAATATAAAAAATAATATATAAATATAATAAATATATTATTAAAATATAATAAAAAATATATAATAATAATAAATATAAATAATAATATAAATAATATAATATATATATAAAATATAAAAAATTAAATAATATAAATAAATTAATAATAAATAAAATATATAAAATAAAATATATATAAAATATAATATATAATATATATAATAAATAAATAAAAAAAATAAAAAAATATAATAAAATATTAAAAATATAATAAAATAAATAAATTAAAATAATATATAAATAATAAATAAATATAATATAAAAATATATAAATAAAAATAATATAAAATATAATATTATATAATAAATATAAAAAAAATATAAATATAAAAATAAAAAAATAAAATATAAAAAATAATAAATATAAAATAATTAAAAAATATAAATATAAATAAATTATATAAATAAATAATATATAAAAAATAAATAATAAAAAATATATTAAATTAAAAATATATAAATAAAATAAAAATAAAAATAAAATAAATATATAAAAAAATATATAAAAATATAATAATAAAAATAAAAAATAAAATAATAAAAAAATATATAAAAAAATATAAAAAAAAATAAAATATATATAATAAAAAAAATAAAAATAATATAATAATAATAAAATAAATAAAAAAATAATATAAAATATAAAAAATAAATAAAAATAAATATTTAAAAATAATAAAAAAATTAAATAATAATAAATAATAAATAAATAAAATAAATATAATAATAAATAATATATAATATAAAAAAATAATATAATAAATATAAAAAATTATAATATTATATTAAAAAATATAATATAATAAAAATAAAATAAAAAATATATAATAAAATATATATTAATAAAAATAAAAAAAATAAAATAAATATATAAATATAAAAATATAATAAATAATAATATAATAAATAATAAAATATATAAAAATAAAAAATATAAAAATTATATAAAAATAAAATAAATAATAAATATAAAAAAAAAATATATATAATATAAAATATAATAAAAATAAATAAATAAAATATAAATAATAAATAAATATTATAAAAAAAATATAAATTATAAAATAATAAAAAAATAATATATAATAAAATAAATAAAATAAATAAAAAATAAATAAATTAAATATAATATAATAAATAATATAAAATATATATAATAAAAATAAATAATATATAAATATAAAAAAATAAAAATAATAAATTAAAATAAAAAAAATATAAAATAATATAAAAAAAATATAATAATAAAATAATATAATAATAATAATATAAATAAATTATAAAAAATAAATATAAAATAAATATATAAAATAAAAAATAAATAATAATAATATAAAAATAAAAAATAATATATAATATATAATATAATAAATAAAAATAATAATAAAAATATATAATAAATAATATTTATAATAAATAAATTAAAAATAAAAATAACTAAAAAAAAAACTATATATAAATATAATATATTATAATAAAAAAAATAAAATAATAATAATATAAATAAATAAATATAAAAATAAATTAAAATAATAATAAATATAATAAAAAATAAAAAAAAATAAATAAAATAAAATAATAATAATATAATTATATAAATAAAATTAAAATAAAATAAATAATATAATAAAATAATAAATATATAAAAAAAATAAAAAATAATATATAAATAAATAATTATAATATAAAAATAAAAATAATATATATAAAAAAAATATAATATATAATAATAAATAATAAATATAAATAAAAATAAAAAAAAAATAAATATTATAAATATAAATAAAATATAATAATAAATAAATAAATAAAAAAAACTATTAAATATATAAATAAAATAAATAAAATTAAAAAAAAAAATAATAAAATAAATAATATAAATATAAAAATATATATATTAAATAAAAATAAATAATATATAATAAATTAAATAATAATAAAATAAAAATTTATAAAATTAAAAACTATAAATATATAAAATAATAATTATAAAAAAAATAATAATTAAAAAATAAATAAATTAATAAAATATAAAAATAATAATAAAATAAAATAAAAATATAATAAATAATATATAAATAATATATAAAATTAATTAAAATATAAAAAATAATATATAAAATAAAAAAATATAAATAAAAATAAATAAAAATAATAAATAAAATTATATAATAATATATATAATATAAAAATATATAATATAATATAAAAAAAATAAATAAATAATAAAATATAAATAAATATAATATATAATAAAATAAAAATTTAATAAAAAAATATAAAAAAATGATAATATATTAATAATATATAATAAAATAATAATAAATAATAAATAAATAATTAATAAAATATTAAATATAATAATAAAATAAATAAATAAATAAATATAATATAAAATTAATATAAAATAAATATATAATATAAAAACTAATAAAAATTAAAATAAATATAAAAAAATAATATAAAAAAATAAATAATAAATACAATATAATAAAAAAATTCAAAATAAATAAATAATAAAATATAATAATAAAATAATAAAATATATATAAATAAAATATTAAATATATAAATTAAAAATAATAAATATATAAATAAAATAATATAAAATAAAAAATAATATATAAATATATTAAAATAAATAAATATTATATAAAATATAAATATATAATAAAAATATAATATAAATATAAATAAATATATATAAAATATATAAAAATAAATTAATAAAATAATAATAAAAATAATATATAATAAAAAATTAAAAATATATTAATATATAATAATATAAAAAATATAAATAAAAAAATATAAAAAAAATAAATTAAAAAAAAAAAAATAATATAAATAATAAATATAAATATAAAAATATAATAATAAATAAATAAATAAATAAATAATAAATAAATAATAATATTTAAAAAAATATAAAAATAAATATAAAAAAATAATTAAAAAAATATATAAAATATAAAATAAATAAAATAAAAAAAAAAAATAAAATATATTAAATATATAATAATATAAATAAAATAAAAAATTATAAATTAAAAATATATAAAATATATAATAATATATAATATAAATATTAAATAATAAAATAATATATAAAAATATAAATAATAAAAAATATAATAAAAAATATAAAAAAAAAATAAAAAATATTAAAATAAAATAAAATATATATATAAAAATAAAAAATATATATAAACTATATAATAAAAAATAAAAATTAATATTAATATAATAAAAAAATAATTAAAAAAATATTATATAAAAATAAATAAAAAATAATAAAATATTAAAAAAAATATATATATAAATAAAATAATAAATAAACTAATATATAATAATAAAAAATAAAAAATAAAATAATAAATTAATATAAAAATATAAAAAAATAAAATATTAATAATATATAAAATATTAAAAAAACTATATATATAAAAATAAAAAAAAATTTAATAAAATAAATAATAAATTAAAAAAATATAAAAAAAATATATAAAATAATAAATATAATAAAAAATAAAAATAAAAAAAAATATAAAAATATATAAAAATAAAATAATAATAAAAATAATAATAATAAAAAAAAATATATATATAAATAAAAATATAAATAAATAATAATATATATATAAAATATAAAATATAAATAAAATATAATATAAAATATAAATATAAATAAAAATAAATAAAAATAAAATAATAAAAAATAAAATAATAATAAAAATAAAAAATAAATTAATTATATATATATAATAAATAATATAAATAAATAAAATATAAAAAAAAATAACTATTATATTATATAAAATTAATAAATAAAATAATAATAAATATAAATAAAATAAATAATAAAAAAATAAAAAATAAATAAAAAAAAAATAAATAAAAAAAATATATAAATAAATAAAAATATAAAAAAATTATAAAATATATAATAAATAAATAATAAATAAATAAATAAATAAAAAAAAATTAATATAAATAATAATAAAAATAATAAATATAATTAAAATAAATAAATTATAAAAAAAAAATAAAATAAAAAATATAATAATAATAAATATAATAAATTATAAAATAAATATAATATATAAAATAAAATAATAATAAATATAAATAAAATATTAATATAAAAATATATATAATATATAATATATATAAAAATAATATATAAAAAATAATAAAATAAAAAAATAAAAATTTAAATATAAAAAATAAATAAAAAATATATAAAAAAAAATAATAAAATAATAATAAATATAATAAATATAATAAAAAAAATATAAAAAAAAAATATATATAAAAAAAATAATATAATATATATTAAATATAATATAATAATAAATAAATATTAAAAAAAAGAATAATATAATTATATAATAAAAATAAAAAATATAATAATAAAATAAAAAATAATAAAAAATATAAAAAATAATATAAATAATAATATTATAAAATAAAATTAATATAAATAAATAAATATAATATATATAAACTATATATAATAAATATATAAAATAAAAAAACTATAAAATATAATAATAAAATTATAAAAAATATAAAAAAAAAAATATAAATATAATATATAAATATAATTATAAAAAAAAAAAATAATAAAATAAATAATAAATTAAAATAAAATAAAATAATATAATATAAAATAAAAATAAAAAATAATATATTATAATTAAAAATATAAATAAAAAAAATAAAATTAAATAATATAATAAATAAAATAACTATTATAAAAAAAAATAAAAAAAATATAAAAATAAAAAAAATGATAAAAAAAATAAAAAATATTAATATAATAAAAAAAATATAAATATATTATATAATAAAATAAAAATAAAATAAAAAATAATAAAATAAATATAATATAAATAAAATATAATAATATAAATATAAATAAAAATAATATATATAATAATAAAAAATAAAATAATTAATATATAATTATAAAAAATATAAAATAAAATATATATATTAATAATAATTTATATATAAAATAAAAAATATATTAAAATAAAATAAAATATAAATAAAATAAAATAAAAATATAAATAAAAAAAAAATTATATAATAAATAATAAATATAAATAAAAATATTAAAAAATAAATATAAATAAAATATAATAAAATAAATAAAAAATAAAAATAAAATAAAAAATATAATAATAAATAATAATAAATATAAAAATAAATAATAAAAATAAAATAAATAAAAATATATAAAATATAATAAAAAAAAAAAATATAAATAAATAAATAAAATATAAATAAAATATAATAAAAAATAAATAAATATTAATAATATAATAACTATAATAATATAAAATAAAAATAATATAATATAATAAAATAAAAATAATATATAAATAAATAAAAATATATAATATAAAATAATAAAATAATAAAAAAAAAAATAATAATATAATAATATAAAATATAATAAATAATAAAATAAAAAATAATATATAAAAAAATATAATAATATTAAAATATATAAAAAATATAATAATAATATATTATAATAAAATATAAAATAATATATAAATATAAAATAAATAAAAAATATAATAATATAAATTAAAATATAAAATATAAAAAAAAAAATAATATATAAATAATAATAAATTATTATATAAAATAATATAATAAAAAAATAAAAATAAAAAAAAAATAAAAAAAAAAAATAAATAATATAAAAATAATTATAAAATATATAAATAAAAATAAAAATAATAATTAAAATATAAAATTAAAATTAAAAAAATATAAATAAAATATTAAATAAAAAAATAATAAATATAAAAATATAAAATATAAATAAAATAAAATAATAAAAATTAAATATAAAATATATTAAAAAAAAAAAATAAATATAATTATATAAAATAATAATATAAATATAATAAATAAATATAAATAAAATATAATAAAAAAATAAATATTAATAAAATAAAATAAAAAAAATAAATATATATAAAATAAATAAATAAAAAATATATAAAATAAATATAAAAAATAAAATAAAAAAAAATAAAAAAATAAAAAATTATAAATAAAATATATAAATAAATAATAAAAAAATAAAATATAAAATAATATATATAATATATAATAAATATAATAAATAATATATAATAAAATATAAAAAAATAAAAAAATAATATATATTAATATAAAAAAAAAATAATAAATTATAATAAATATAATAATATAAATAAAAAAATATACTATATATAATAAATTATAAATATAAAAAAAATAAAATAATAATAAATAAATATTAATATATAAATAAAAATAAATATATTAATAAATAAAAAATATAAATAATATAAAAATAATATAAAAATTAATAATATATAAAAATAAAAAAACTAAAATAAAAAAAAATAATAAAAAATATTATAAAAATATAAATAAATATAAAAATAATAAAAAATAATAACATAATATAAATAAAATAAATATAAAAAAAATATAAATTAAATAAAAAAAAAAATAATAAAAATAAAAAATATAAATATAAATAAAATATTAAAAAATAAATATAAAATAAAAAAATAAAATTAAAAAATAAATAATATAAAATAATAATAAAATATATATAATATATTATAAATAATAAATATAATAAAATAATTAAATAAATAATATAAAAATAATAAAAAAATAAAATAAATAAATTAAAATATATAAAAAAAAAAAATATAAAAAAAATATAAATAATTAAAATAATAAATAAATTATAATTATAAAAATATATAAATATAAAAAAAAATAATATAAATATAAAAAAAAAAAAAAAAAAAAAATATAAAAATAACATAAAATAAAATAAAATAAAAATAAATTATAATTAAAAAATAAAAAATTATTAATATAAATATAAATAATATAATATAATATAAAATAAAATAATATAAAATATAAAAATAAAAATTAAAAATAAAAAATAAATATATATAAAAAATAAAAATAAAATATATATAAATAAAAAAAAATAATATAAAAATAAAATATATAAAAAAAAAAAAAAATATAAAAATAAAATAAAAAATAAAATTAAAAAAAAAAATATAATATATATAAATAAATAAAATATAAATTATAAAAAAAATATATAAAATAAAAAATATAATAATATAATATAAATAAATTAAAAATATAAAAAATTTAATAAAAATAAATAAAATATTAAAATAAAAATATATAAAAAATATATTATATAAAATAAAAAATATAATTTAAATATAAAATAAATATAATATATAAAAATAAAAATAATAAAAATATAAATAAAAATAAATATAAATAATAAAAAAATTATTAAATATAATAAAATAATAATATATAAATTAAATAATAATAAAAATATATATAAAATATAAATATAATATATATATAAAAAAATAAATAAATAAAAAATAATAAAATAATAAAATATAAAAAATAATATAAAATATAAATATATATATATATAAATAAATATATAATATAAAAAAATAAAATAAAAATATAAATATAAAATTATAATATAAAAATAAATATAAATATTAAAATATATAAAAAAATAAAAAATTAATATAAATAAATAAATAAAATAAATAAATATTAAATAAAATAATATAAAATAATATAAATAAATATAAAAATAAATAAATAAAAAATATAAATATAAAAATAAATAAAATTAAATATAATAAATAAAATATAAATAATATTAAATATAAAAAAATAAATATTAAATATTAAAAATATAAAAAGAAATAAAATATAATAAATATTAATAAATTAAAAAATAAATATATAATAATATAAAAATAATATATAATATATAAAAAAAAAATAATAAATATAATTAATATAAATATAAAAATATATAAATAAATATTATATAATAAATTAAAAATATTAATAATAAAATAAAAAATATATATTATAATATAAATAAAAAAAATATAACAAATAAAAATAAATATATAAATTATAAAATAAAAAAATAATATAAAAAAAATTTATATAATATAAAATATAATATAAAATATAAATATATATAAAAAAAAATATAAAAAAATATAAAAATATAAAACTAAAAATAAAAATTAAAAATAAAAATATATAAAAAAAATAAATAATAATAAAAAAAAATAAAAAAATTAATTTAAAAATAAATAAAATAAATTAATAAAAATAAAAAATTTAATAAAAATAATTATAATAAAAAAATTATAATAAATAAAAAAAAAATTAATAATATATAAAAAATAATAATAAAAAATAATATAATAATATAATTATTAAAAAATATATAATAAATTAAAACTAAAAATAAAAATAATAAAATAAAAAAATATAAATAAAAAATATAAATAAAAAATAAAATAATATAAAAAAATTAAATAATAAATATATATATAAATAAAAAATAAAAAAATAAATAAATAAAAAATATATAATAATAAAATAAAAATATTTAAATATATAAAATAAAAAATTAAAACATAATAAAATTATAAAAATAATATAAATAATAAATAAATAATAAAAAAAATAAAAAAAAATATAAATAATATATATAAAAATATAAAATAAAAATAATAAATAATAAAAATAATAAAAATAATAATTAATAAATATATAATATTAATTATATAAATAAAATAAAATAAAATATAAATTAAATAATATAAAATAAAATAATAAATATATTAAATATATAATAAAAAATATATAAAAATATAAAAAAATTAAAAATAATAAATATAAAAAATAAAAATAAAATAAATTAAAATAATTTAATAATATTAATAAATAAAAAAAAAATATAAAAATTAATACTATAAAAAAAAAATATAATAAAATATAATATAAAATATAAAATATAATAAAATAAATAAAAAAATATAATTATAAAATAAAAATAATAATAAAAAAAAATAAATAAATTAAATAAATATTAATAAAATAAAATATAATAAATAAAATAAAAATATATAAATAAAAATATATAAATAATAAAATAAATAAATAATAAAATATAATATAATTAAAAATAATTATTAAAATAAAAATAAAAAAATAAAAATAAAATATAAATAAAAATAAATATAAAAAAATAAAATAAATAAAAATAAAAATATAAATATAAAAAAATAAATATAATAAAAATAATATAAAACTATTAATAAAATAAATAAATATA
The DNA here is from genome assembly GCA_022818045.1 of Neotoxoptera formosana. Classification (NCBI taxonomy): domain Eukaryota; kingdom Metazoa; phylum Arthropoda; class Insecta; order Hemiptera; family Aphididae; genus Neotoxoptera; species Neotoxoptera formosana. Next base: position 2,722,411 of record JAIWJD010000007.1, on the reverse strand, counting down.
AAAAATTATATAAAAATTATAAATTAAAAATAATAATATAAATATAATAATATAATATATAAAAATAAATAATAATAATAAATAATATATAAAAATAAATAAAAAAAATAAATAAAAAATATTAAATATAAATATTAAAATAATAAAAAATTATAATATAATAATTAAAATTTATAAAAAATAAAAAATAAATAAAAATAAAAAAAATAAAATAAAAAAAAATATATAATATAAATTTAAAAAATATATATAATGATAAAAAAAAAAAATAAAAAAAATAAAAAATATATAAAAAAATATAAATATTAAAATAAAAAAAATTATATAAAAAAAATATAAAAAATAA
>JAIWJD010000007.1:2704565-2717065 GCA_022818045.1 Neotoxoptera formosana | reverse complement strand
TAAAAAAATACTAAACGTATCAAATACTAAATAATATAATAACTTAATATACATAATAAAAATACCAAATAATATCAAATAATCATAATATTATAATCATCAAACGATATAATATTATAAATATCCTTATAATAATAAAATTATATCATATATCAAATATATCAAATATATCCATAAAAATCTATTAATATATAAATCACTACGTATCCCACACATCAATAATAACTAATATATTAAATTCATATCAATCATATAAAATATAAAGATATACTCTCTCTAATAATATACATAAAATATAATATCAATATATAGTAATAAACATCATATATATAAATAAATATACCTACTATACCAAATATATAACCATAATATATCTCAATCCTCAACTCATATAAATCAATCATAATAACATACTCATTATCAAAATAACAACAATCTCCATCTGTATAAAAATAACCTATAATAAACGTTCATAACTTCATATATTATCCAAACTTAAAAATAATAATATCATAACTTATATACTATATATCCAATCAATCACTAAACTAACATAAAAAAACCTCCATAAAATCATATCCTCAATCATTCATACCAATATCACCCATCAAAAAATATCATATACTAAAATATCATAATATACATGTATATATAAACATTAAATAAACATCTCTATTATTAACAATTCAAATAATACCTCATAACTATAATATATCAATCTAATCAAAATAAAGAACAAATAAATATCCAATATATCTCATATAAATCATATAATATAATCTAAAAAATAAACATACCTAATATCATAATCAAACTCAAACAATATATCTATAATATAAATCCCTAATATACAATACATAAATCATAACAAATATATATTATACTTATAACAACGTCTCTCATTTATCAATATAAATATATAAATCCATCCCATTAATATATATTATAACTATATAATACAAATATCCAAACGTATATCAATATAAATAACATAATTCCTATTAAATACTATAATCAATAATAAATAAAAATCTAACTATTATTACTCAAACTCTATCCCTAAATATCAATCACAAAATCATATCCATATAATTCATCCAATCATAATCTCTATTAAATCAATTAACTAAACATACCAAAATTAATAATATATCATCTAAATCAATAATACTCATCATAATATTCATATATATCAATAATAATCATTATATCAAATCTAACTTACGTCACTATTCATCCCACTAAATCCATCATATATAAATTCAAATTTTAATACTGATCCTATCACTATTAATCAAATATCATACACTTTTCCATACACTTTTCTTTTTCTTATTTTCCCTTAAAAACATATCAAATCCAAAATATTAATCCAATATCATATAAATCATTAAAATATACCATCTTCAATCATAAATTTATATCCACTATATAAATAAATATACATAAATGAAATCAATAATCCATAATCAATCAAAATTATACTAATAATATCTAACAATAACTATATATCAATATATCAATCAAATATAAAAATCAACATCAATATCAATCCAATAACCAAAATCAAATAATCACATCATTACTATAAACATACAATAGAATAAAAAACATATCTCATCACATATCTCTATATATATAACTATATTAATCAATCATCAAAATATAAAATCCTAATATATATTCAATATATAATAATAAATCCCAAAATATCATCAATAACATATAAATACATCTCTAAATATAACTACGATAAAAATCCCACTCAAATCAATTAAATACCATAACAAAATCATTATAATATATAATCAATAATTAATACTCAAAAATATATAAATATCTATACCAACTTCATCATATAAAAAATCCCCCATCCAAAACTCATCATCAATTATCATATAACTATGAAATCATATATATCAAATCATCACTAATAAATATAATAATATCACATCATCCAATAAATCCATATAAACTCATATACGCAATATAATTATCATACTATAATAAATTATATATAAAATAATATATCAATAAATATATATCATCTCAATATATATCAAAATTATCAATATCAAATATAATATATACATAATACCAATAATCAAAATCATATATCATAATCAAATATTCAATATATATATAATATTTACAATCACTATCATCAAATATATAAATAAAAATCAAAAATAATCCATATAAATATAATCCAATCAATAAATAATATAAATCATATAAATCTATATCATAAAATAAATATATCACTATACATATATAAAATAATAATAGAATAGATATAAACCTATAAAATATCACTACAAATATATTATAATCACAAAAAATCCATAATTTAATCAAAAAAAATCAATCATATCCACTCAATAAATTATATAATAAAATATATATAATCTCTATATATCTAATAATCATTCCATAACATATATTATACTATTAAAATAATAAATCTCCATAATCAATATCTAAAAATTACTATATATATAATATTAACTCAACTAAAATATATCACCAAAAAATATAATATATCATCCAATATTTAAATCTACTATAATATATAAACATAACAAATAATATCCAAAACTTATAAATCAATCATAATATATCTATATATATATAATCAATCATCTCAAATATAAATACAAATAATATATTTATAATATCAAATAATAATCAAAAATCTCTAATCACTAAATATATATTATAATAAACTCATATCTAAATCATAATCTAACATCCTAACAAATCCAAACTATATAAAACATACAAAAACTCACTCTATAACCATATATCAACCCTCTCAAACTCTAAAAATATAAATAATATCCAAATATCATAAAATCACTATATCACAAATCATATCAATATAAAATACATTATCATAACATCATAAATACTATATAATATGCAATAATCATTAAATCCAACTCATATCATATATATATATAATCCAACATAATATATATATAAAATATACAAAAATACATAATCACAATATCATCAAAAAATCCCTCATATAAATATAATAAATCCAAACTATTATAATATAAATGTAATTATAATATATATAAAATTCATCAAAATACTATATAATAAAATATATCATTCAATATATAAAAATTAACCCTAATAAACTAATCAATCATAAAATCCTATATAAATAAGCATCATAATATAAAATATATATATATAATGTATCATATCATAATATCATAATTACTTATCAATCATAAATAATAATAAATCACCTTAATATAAACTCATAACAAAATATAATAACAACATATCAAAATAACTAATAATCCATCACAAATATTCCCCCCAAATAATATCATAATATCCAATATCAATAACATACAAAATTATAATTCATATTACACATATACATCATAATCTAATATTATATAATATATCATATAAAAATCAATACAATATTCATTCAAATTACAAATTATATATCAAAAATTTATAATCTAAATAATAATAATAATAGCACAAATAAATATAATAATATTCCCAATAATAATAATACTAATATCCTCAAAAAAAATATATACATAATATCATTACATTAATAATATAATATATATATAATCACATATATAATAAATATCATATAAATAATAAAATATATATTCTAATGCCAATATAAATCACATTCAATCATCATAAATCAATAAATCATAATCAAATAAAAAAATATTTTAAAATAATATATCTCTAAATCATCAATTATATACTAATATATCACAATCAATCATCATCTTTCAACAAATATATCAACCAAACTAAAATATCAATATATAAATATAAACTATATTCAATCAATATCTCTAATATCACTCTATAAAATATACTAACATACTATATATATCATTAATACAAAACTATAATATCATCACTCACTATGTCAATATCAAATATTAAAAATAATATACATAATTAATATTAAATCATCAATATCATTATTAACTAATAAATATATCAATCATCAACATCATAATATATCATATACTAAAACTCAATACTAATAATACACTAAATATTATCCCCAAATTATCAATATAACCATATATATCAATCAATCATATCAACATATCAATATAATAATATATATTCAATATATCATCAATCATAATATACTATATAAATACATTATCAATATTATAACCATAAATATATAATCAATATAATTCATAAAACCTACATCAATCATAAATCATCATATCTCAAAACTTATCAATATCAATCAACTCAAAACCTCAATCAATCATCTCATAATTATAATCACTATCAATAATATACATAATATATCCATACAATAATCCCACTATCAAATAATAATCATAATTCTATATCTTCATAATATATAAATCAACATAATGTAAAAATATATAATCCATAATAATAAATTACATAATATACATCATCATCAATATATGCAATATCAACAATCCATAATCTAAACAATATATATCAATCTATAATATAACTCCAATATAACATTATACGCAATATATACTATTATCCAAACATGTATAAAGACAATCTACAATAATTGAAACAATAAAATAACATGTATATAAATACTAATATAATATTAATCAATTAAATAACTAATCAAATATATATACTCGTAATATAATCATCATCATCAATATATCAATACATAATATCATTCTCACCCTAACATCATAATCAACATCAAATAATATTAAAATAATAATATAAAAATAAATCAATATAATTAATATTATAATATATAATCATAATATAAACAACATATATATATCAATACACTATCATAACATACAATCTCAAATATATATATAAATAAATCATAAATCCATATCATATACATAATACTCAAAATATAAAATATATCTAATCCATATTTATATCTATCATATATAACTTAATATAATAATAAAACAATATACAAATATATATAATATAACTATAAAAATATATAATAAAAAATAAAATAAAAATATAAATTATCATAATATAAAATAAAAATAATATATATAAATAATACATAATATAAGAAAAATCATCACATATATTAAACATAACTACTATATAATTAAAATATAAAATCCACTCATAAAGTTCAAAATAAATCAATCATCAAAATTATATCACTAATCTTATAACCCATATCTCAACATACAATAAAGCAAATCAACAGAGTATCATATTTATCAATACACAAAAATAATAAAACATATCAAATTATATAAATCAAGTAATATATAATCTTAAATCATCAAATATTAATATATACCAACATCACTCATTAAATAATAAAAAATATCATAGATATTATCCACATATATCATCTAATCATATATTATCATAATATATGTAATATCAAACAATATATAAATCAAGATTATCAACTAATAAAATCACATATTATCAATAAATAATCATAAATTAATTAAACTTGTACTACCAAATTAACAAACTTAATAACTACATATACTTAAACTATTCAAATAAATAATATATATCATTATCTATTAATTATCAATATAATACAAATCCCCAATATATCAATAGTATACATTATACTAATATAATCTTCAATATAAATAGCAAATCCAATATAATCAATATAAATAAATAATACCATATACATATAATATCAAGATATATATCATGCATAATTATAAAAAAAATATAATCAATAATCAATCATCATAATATATATCCCATAAATTATATTAATCAATCCATACTATCATCACATATAACAACTATTCATATCATCCAATCACTATCATCCTATAAATATATCATTTAATCACATACATATCACACAATCCATAAGTTAAATCAATAATATCCAAATCCATCCATTATTTAATATACATTAACAATCTATTAAATCAAAACATAAATAAAATAATATAAATCCATATACATCCATATCATAATATCAATCACTCCCATTCATTCATAAAATTACTATCACATCACCTAATATATTTTATCATCAATACCCACACACACACACCAACAACACTCATCATTATAAACCATAATAACACTAGATCCATCAAAAAATATCCATCCAATAATATTTTCAAAAATATATATAATAATATTTATACTCAAACATCATCTATATTCCACAACTCCCAATATTCACAACTCAACTCAATCAATAAATAACATCTATAAAACATAATTATCAAAAAATACAAACAATCATATCCCAAAATTCATAATATATTATCAATACATAATATACTAAATAACATAATCAAATCACAATATAATTAATATATATATCACTCATATTCACTCATAATAATATCATCCAAAATATATATCATATAATTTATCATCATCATCATAATCAATTATATATCAAATATCACATAAATATACCCAACTACATAATTAAAATCCCAATATACTATAAATATCATATATCACACAATAACCATAATCACTCATCATTCACAATATATCACATCAATATAATATCACTATTAACAATCTATATATATATACATAATTTATATTCACATCAAATCAATATAACCTATATATAACTACTACATATCATAATCATACTCAAAATCATACTCATATCATCTATAAAATTCAAAATACACATCATAAAATCAAAATCATATAATTCATACAAACTAAAATAATCCAAATTATAAAATATATATAATCATATAACACAATATATATATAATATCACACCTCAATAAAACCCCCCCCCCCCCCCCCCCCCCCCCCCCCCCCCCCCCCCCCCCCCCCACTAAAACCACAATAATATATAATAATATATCAATAAATAAACATAATATACTATTAAATCAATACCAAATATAATAAAATATCCATTATATAACTAACTCATATATACATATAATATATAATATCTAAATCTATACATACATATAATACATCGATGACACTAATTAATAATTTCATTATATCCATCTAAACTCCAACAACAAAATATAATACAATTTTATCAATATACAAATTCACTCACATACATTATCCACCAAAAATAATATTAATCATCAATAATATAACAATTAATTATCCAAACACATATCCAATACATATATAAAATTTATCATAAAAATATCAACATTCAAATTTATCCAAAAATCACCTCATACATCATTATATCATAATATATATCAACAAAAATCATATCACATTACCATAATAAAAACAAATCATACAAGATACAATAAACACTATATATATTATATAATATAAAATCATATAATCAATCATAAATCATATCACATCACCAATAACATACATAAATAAAATAATATATATATTATATTCAAATATCTATAATACCATGCATAACATCATAAAATCAACTCAATATACATCATCAAACCATCCAATAAAATATAATATCATCAACATATATATAAATATCCAATCTAATACAATCACTTATATATAAATATATATATATAAATCCAAATAATCAATCAATATTCATTAATCCATTATCATCATATATCCAATATAATAAACTATAATACAAAACATCATAAATCCCTATATCAAAAATATAATCAATATACAACCATCATATCATCAAACTAATCACCCTTATATATAATACATATATTTCATTTAATATCATATATAAATAACTATCAATAATCTAAAAAAATTATCCAATATATAAAATACATCAATAACATATATCAACAATATTATTATCCCAATATCATAATCATCATCATACAATAAAACTATAATCCATATAATAATATCCCCCATATATACATATATAATATATATAATATAATTCTATTACTATCCCTTATATACCAATATACTAATCTACAATATCACTCAATCATATAATCTATTTATAATATATCCTCATCATTATTATACATAATAAAATAATTATTCACCAATAATATTATAAACTAATATTACATTATAATCAAATCCAAATATACATCATACATATCAAAAATCATCATTCCATCAAATAAATAACAATATATAACATATATTAATCCATATATTCATAAATCAAAATCATATAAATATACCAAATCATCAATTAATTAATATAAATATACCAATCATCATCAATAATATAAATAATAATCATATAATATATAATAAATATACAATAAATCCTTAAAACATCATATACTTTATAAATACCATATCTATACCCAAAATCATACACATATCAATTAATACATATATAATATCCATCATCCAACCATTATTATCTCATATCTAACAATATAAAATCCTCTTAAAATCTATACATTCAAATTAACCACATAATATTAAATCCACATAAATACAATATCCATTAATAAATTATAATAAATACACATAATTCCAATAATTAAAATAATTAATATAAAAAAACTCCTCCATATATAAATTATAATATCAATATCTATAAATTTAAAATACCCTCATATTAAATATTTATATATCATCATAATAATCAAATATAATATAAAAAAAAAATAATATTTCAATATATAAAATATCCAAAATCAAATTAAAAAAATATTCTAATAATAAAATATTAATAAATATAATAATATATCAATCCCATTTGTAAAAATAATATCAAATCAATCATCCCAATAATATAAATAATCATATCATATAAATCATAATAAATAATACATAATCAATTTTTTTTTAAATCCTATAATATAATATCCATATAATATAAATAATATCATATATCATAAAATATCAATATCAATAAATCATCATATATCCCTATCCAACCTAATAATCATAATATTAATCATTTATTTCAAAAAATCATAATCTAATCATATATAAATATAATCATAAAAATATATAATAAAATCCTTAATATATTATACTTTAAATATAAATAAAATATAAAATATCATATATTATCATAATACCTAAAATAATAAAATCAATAATATACATAAAATTCATATAATCTACAAATAATTCAATAATCAATATAATCACTCAATTTATATTCTATAAATATCTCAATAATCCTATATCAATATCATCATAATAATATAAAATATCCCCTTATCACATAAAAATCATATAAATATAATAATCATATAAAATATAAATATCATATAAATAATTATATAATTATATTATAAAAAAAAAATAATATTATATCTATATAAATATATATCATATCATATATAAATATTCATAATCAATATATGTGAAACCTAAATAAATTCCATACTCTTAACCAATGATCAAAGTACCCCAATATCAAGTACTACTATAATATCTATAATATATAATGAGATGCATCCCAAATACATAAAAAGTAAGATATAATAATACAATAAGTATATAAAGATCTGTAACAGATGAAATATGTGTCTAAAACTAAGAAAATATAATAACTAATATATAAATAAAAAATCATACTATAATTTAACTTATAATATAATAAATATTACTATCAAATCAATTCATAATAATCATAAAATCCATCAATACATAAAATAATAACTCCATTAAATAATATCCATCAAATCAAATCATCACAAATAAATCATATCATATCCTAAAATAATCATATATATCAATCAAAAATATAATACTAAATACCAAAATAAAATATAAAATATAAAATAAATAATATACAATCATCCAAATCAAATCCATCAACTATCAAATATAATAATAATCATCATAAAAAAAAATTATAATAAATAAAAAATACTACCTATCATAAAAATAAAATATAATCAATATCAAAATAAATACACATAAAATATCAATAATATATCTCATATATATATATCAATCCATATATCCATCATAATATATATATCAACTCATAATATATCATAAAATATATATAATTAATATATATAATAACTATAAAAAATAAATATCAATAAAATATATTATATATAAAATCAATAAATAACTTATCAAAAATGTGTTCATATTAATTATATACTAAATCCATATCATCAAATAAATCTCATATAATAATAATATTATATAAAATATATTACCAAAAAAATATAAAAAAATCCAAAAATATATATAAAATCATATAATAAATCCAATCATAACGCATCCATTATATCAAAATCATAAATACACTAAATAATATCCCTCAATATTATTAAAAAATAATATAAATAAAATTATCAATTAATCATATCATAATATAACTATCAAAATATCAAATATCAATCACTATACTCACCATAATTCATATCCATATAATTTATAACAATAAAATATAATAATCAATTCAATAATTATATACATATCCTCATTAAACAAATATCAATAATAAATTCCATAATATAATAAATACTAATCATCAAATTAATATATCAATATATATATCCTAAAATATAATATATCTATAATAAATATATATATCCAATATCATAAATTAATAAAAATAATATTCATATCATTAAAATAATATAATACTAATATATCCAAATTAAATCATCATCATAAAAATAAATCCAATATCCTATATCATCCAATATACAGATATATCAATATAATTTATATTACATTCTATAAAATTATTTAATATCATAAACCATAATATCAACATAATAATCAATATCAAATAATAAATCATATCCCCTAATAAATAATCATATAAAATCAAATCAATCAATCAAAATATATACATCATAATAAATCAAAAATTCAAATCATTATCATATTTTACACAAAAATCAATCATTATACAATCATAAAAATACTCAACATAATACCATATAAATATATATCAATAAATCATAAATATCATATCAATATTATAAAAATCCTAATTAATATAATAAAATCCATAACCATAAAATATAATTAATAAATTATAAATCATATTTCAAAATATAATTCAGAATCATCCTATCCATCATAAATCTATAATCAATCATATAACTCACAAAAATATATAATATATATATCAATCATTCAAACCTAATATATCAAATATAAAACTATTAAATAATAAAATATATAATATTCACAAATAATAATCCAAAATCACAACCATAAACTCATCCATCATATATCCATACATATAAATATTCATAATATCATACTATATCATATATATTCTATCATCAACAATATCAATCAAAAATAATCAAACTCCAAACTACATAAATATCTATAATATATATCTCATCAAATCTATTAACATCAATCCCCAAACTATCCAATATACAATCATATAATAAATTAATACCAATCTAATTCATAACTAATCATACAATCCATATCATCATCATACAAATTATACACATTCAAATATAATCAATAAAATCAATAAAAAATAATATAAATATTCTATTATTACTAATCTATATATAAAACAATATATAATATCCATAATTCAAAAATATAACATATATCTAATCATACATCTAATACTAAACAATATACTCATATTAATATATAATCATATAAAATCTACATCATCACTTACATCCTATCATATCCTTCATAAATAATCAATATATCATATCATAATTATAAAATATATCTCAACATCAAAAATAAATCATATAATCACTTACATAAAAATATTATAATAATCTTAATCCATCAAATCACTAATCATATCAATATAAAATACTAAATATATATAATAATTATCAATACCAATTCATATAATTATAACATATTATTCATTATATATAAATACAATATAATCATATCATATAATATAAATAAAATATCAATACACATCATCAACAAAAAATCAATACAAAATTTACTATATAATAATAACTACACTACTCCCTATAACAAAAAACTAAATCATAATAATTCTTTCATAATTATAAATTCTTATTTAAAATATTCTATTCTATTATTCAATTAATATAAATACTATACTATTTTAATATCTTCCTTATAACTTTCATTATATCACTTCTTACTAATCTAATATCTTACTTAAACCATTCCCAATATTAATTTACTATCTTAAATTACCATAAATAATCTAATATTCATCTAAATTTTATATACTATTATCATTCAATAATACCACTCCTTCTATAATCATATCATCTAAAATCTAAATATTTTACTAAATTATCAATCATATCTTCTTTTACAATTTTAAAAATATCTATAATACTTCATATTAAATCCTAACTATTCTATATCTTCTAAATTTTTATATTAATATTTACTTCTCTATAAATTATCTAAAATATCCCATTTCATCTAAATAAACATATCTACTATCAAATTTAACTTTCTTTTCTTTATTCCTAATACATAATTCTTCAAAATTTTTCCCAATCATATTAATATCAATACTTAATTTTTTTTCCATTTTTCCATATATTATCTTCTAATAAATATCATATCATCTATCTAATTTATTATATTTATACTATCTAAAAATTATCATAATTATCTATAATTCTCATCTAAATTAATATTAATAATTAAATTTCAATATCTTTTTTTTT
>JAIWJD010000007.1:2693626-2704465 GCA_022818045.1 Neotoxoptera formosana | reverse complement strand
AAAAATTATAAAAATAAAATTATATAAAATTTAAAAAATAATAATAAAATAATAAATAAATAAATTAAATAAAAATTAAAATTTTTAATAAATAAAATAAAAAATAAAAAAAAAAATAAATATAAAAAATAAATAATAATATAAAATAAAAAAATTTAAAATAAAATTAATTAACATATAAAAAATAATATAAAAAAAAAAAAAATATAAAATAATTAAATAAAATATAAAAAAATAAAAATAAAAATAAATTTATAATAATAAAAAAAAAATTAAAAAAAATATATATTAAAAATAATAAAATAAAAAAAAAAATTAAAAAAAAAAATTAAATAATAAATTTAAAAATAATAAAAATAAAATAATAAAATAAAAAAATAAAAAAAAAATTAAAAAAAATAAAATAAAAACAATAAAAAAAAAAAAAAAAAAAAAAAAAAAAAAAAAAAAAAAAAAAAAAATTATAAATTTAATAATTTTATATATTTTAAATATATTATTAATTTTATTTAATTTTATTAAATAATTTTAAATAATTTATTTTTAATATAATTTTATTATAATTTAAATTTAATATATATATAATATTTTATATTTTTTTTTATAATTTTAATTTATATTAAAATATAATTTTTATAATTATTAATAAATATATAAAAATTTTATATTTTAAAATATAAAAAAATATTTTAAAAATAATTTAAAAATTATTATATTAATTATTATTAATATTATATAAAATATTTTTATTTTATTTATATTTTATTTAGTTTTATTATACAAAAATATTAATTAATAAACGTCCAACCACATTATTAATAAATTTTAAAAATTATTTAAAAAACAAACTTATTTTTATATTATCAAAATCATTTTTAATAAACAAAAATTTAAAAAAAAAATATTTTCTTTAAAATATTATTTATAATTAATATATTTCAAAATTTTTTATTAATTTTTTTTTTTTTTTTTTATTTATTTATTATAAAATTTAAATTATTTTTAACATTTATATAATATACACTTTAATTTAAAATTTATTTTATAATTTAGTATTAAATTTTTCTTTTTAATAAAACAAATTTTTTTTATTTTTTATTTGTTTATTTTACATTTATTTTATTTATTACAAAATTAAAATTATTATTTATTCAATTATACAAAAACTTTTTTTTATTTTTTTTTTTTACAATTTTACTAAAATAATAATTTTTTTAATTCTATATTGGTTTTTTTTTTTTATATTAAAACTTTTTTTCAATTGTACAAAAAATATTTGTATTTTTAAACAACAAAATTTATTTATTTATTATTTTTATAATGTTTTTTTTAAAAATCCTTATTTTTAATTATTATAATTTATTATACACTTTTAAAAATTAAAAAATTTTATTTTAACACAATTTTATATATTAATATTTTTTTAAATTTTTTTTTTTTATTATATATAATCAAACAAATTAAACGACAAAAAAGTTAAAAATAATATATTTTAATCATTTTATTATATTATTATTCACAAAAGAAAGAAAAAAACAAAATAAAATTATAAATTAAATATCTTTATTTAAAAACAAAAAAAAACAAAAAAAAAAACAAAATAACTTAAAACAAATTATAACTAAAACATAATTTACCTATAATTATTATTAATTTTAAACAAACAATTTAAAAAAAAACCCTTTAAATACAATGAGTTAATAATAATATAATAAAATAAAAATAATTAATTTCCTATATTATAAAATGATTAACCAACAAATACCATAAAATTATAAATAACACACAAATAAAAAAAAAATCCAAATAAATAAAATAAACAACAATAAAAAACAAAAATAAAAAAATAAAAAATAAAAAAATTTATTTAAAAAAAACCCCACACTAATATTATAATTAAAAAATTTTATACATACATTATATTCAAAATAATAAATATAATACAACAAATTATTTAAAACATTAAAAAAAAATTTTTATAACTTTTTTTTAAATGTATTTTAATTATTTATATTTATAAAACTTTTTATATTTTTTTTAACAAAAAATTTATTTTTTTATTTATTAAAAAATAGATTTAATAACTATTTTTTTTTTAAAAATATTTTTATTTATTTATTTTTTTTAAAAAATATTTAAAAATTATTTTATTTTTTTTTTCAATTTTATTTTATTTTATTTAAAATTATATTTTTTTAATTTATTTTTTTATTTTATTTTTTTTTTAAAAATGTAACACATAATATTAAAATATTTATATATTTTTATTACCAACTATTAATTTATATAATTATTACATTAAAATATTTAATTTCTCCTTTTAATTTATTATTATTTTAACATAGTTTTTTTTTTATTATGAAAACAAAACAAAAAAACTATATTTTTTTTTATTTTTTAATAAAATTTTTATTATATATTATATAATACAATTTTTTTTTTTTTTTTTTATTTTTATTCAAAATTTTAAAACATTAAAACATATATTTTTTTTTTTTATTGTATTTCTTTTTTTTGTTTTTAGTTATATTTATTATTTTCAAAATTAAAAATATTTTATATTTAATATATTATTACTTATAAAAAATATATAAATTTATTTTTGTGTTTATTTTTAAATTATTTTTTTTTAAATAATTTTTTTTTTTTACTTATGAAACATATAATTTATTTATTTTTTTTATTTTCATCAAAATTAAATTTTTTTTTCTTTTTATTTTTTTATTTTTATTTATTTTTTAAAAAAACATACATTTATATAATTTTTATTTTATGTATGTATATTAAAAAAAATATTTTATTTTTTTTAAAAAACAACAATCATTATTTTGTTTTTTTATATATAAAAAAAATTATTTTATTTATTTTTTCAAAAAAATTATATTATTATTTTATATTAAAAAAAAAATTTTTTCTTAAAACTAAATAATATTTTAATATATTTTTATTAAATATTATACAACACAATATATATTTTATTATCCAATATAAATAAAATTTTTATTATTATATAAAAATTATTTATATATTTTTTAAATACAAATTTATTTTATATATAAACATTATTTAAAAACAATTATTAATTTTTATTTTAATTTAATTTAAAAATACATAATAATTCAATTATTTTTTTAATTTTATAATTAAAATTTCACAACTAAAACAACTAATATTATATATTAAATAACTAATTTTAATAATTCTTCTTATATGATTAATTATTTTATTTTATTAATAATTTTCTTATTTATTTTTTATATATTTATTATATTAAAAATAACAACAAAATAAAAAATCATTTTTACAACAACACTATAATTATATAATAAATTTATAATATTATATAATTTAATATTAAAAATAATTATTAAAATATTATTTTAAAACAAATTAATAATATTATTTAAAAAAAATGCAAATTAATAATTATTAAAAAATAATATGTGTATTTCTACCAATTTATTTTTTTATAAAAAAATTATTAATACATATAATAATAAATAATTTATTATATTTTTTATAAAATAATAATAATTTACTTTTTTAAACATTAATGAAATTTTTTTTTTTTTTATTATTAATAAATTTTTTTATAAAACAATATTCAATGTAAAATTATTTATATTTAATTTTTTATAAAAAAAATAAAATTTTAATTTTATAATATATTTATTTTAATTTACATTATTAATATTAAATTTTAATCATTTTTTTATATTCATTAATATTACTTTAAATTTTTTAAAATTACAATATAAAACAATATTTTTTATTATATTTATTTTTTTGTTAAAATAAACAAAATAAAAAAACAAAACAACAAACATTATAGTTGTTTTAATATTAAACCAACACCTTAATTAATTATATAATTTATAAATTCTAATTTAAAATGTAACATTTAATTTTAATACTATATTAATTAAATTATCAATTATATTTATACTTGAATAATAAAAAAAATATAAAAAAATAAAAAAAAAAATAAAAATATAAACAAAATAAAAAAAAATAATTATACACCATATTTAATTTTTATTTATATATTATATATTTAATATTATTTATTTACATTAAACAAAAATTTTATTACAAAAATTCTTATTATTTTATTATTTTATTAAATAAATTATTAACAACATTTATTTATATTTTTAATATATTTAACCCAACTATTAATAAATTTAAATTATTTTAATTTTTATTCAAAAAAAAAATTTTATTCTTTACCCAAAAATACCATTTATTTAAATTTTTATTAATATTTTTTAATAAAAATTTTAATCATATAATTTGGTTTACAAATTTATATTAAAATTTTATTCACAACATTATGGATAAATATTCATAATATTATTATAAAAACAAAACACACAACAAATAAATATTTTAAGTGATGAAATTAAAAAACCAAAATTATTACTATTATAATAATAATTAGTTTATAAAAAAAAATAATATAAAATATAATAAAAATTTATTATGATAAAAATTTTTTAAATTATTTTTATATGACACACAACAAAATAAAATAAAAAATATTATATAAGAAAAAAAAATAAATTTTTTATAAAAAACAAATATAAAAAATATAATAATATCCCAATATATATAATCACTTATTTTAATATTCACAATTATGTTTTATATATATATTTTATTAAAAAAACCAACATACAAATTTAATAAAATATTATATAAATTACCAATTTTAAAAATTATAATTAATTATTATAAATTATATATTATAATTTATGTAGTTTATCATTATTAATTAATTTATAAATTTTATATAATATAAATATATTTTATTATTTATTTTAATTTAATATTATAAAATAAAAAAACTTTAATAAATAAAAAATAATTTAATTTATGAAAAAATATTTTTCAAACAAACAAATTTTATTTAGTAAAATATTATTATATAAATGTAAGAATCGATTCTTTCAATAATAGACAAAACCAAAAAAAATTTTTATTATTAAAATATTTTTTTTTTAAACAAAAATAAACAACAAAAAACTTAATATAACTTTCCATTTAACCCTAATATTAAATATTATTTAATAATATTAAAAAAATTAAATTATTATTAATTTTATATTTTATTTAAAATTGGTAATATTTTTTATTTAATAATATTATAACATTAAATAGTAAAATAAAATATTTTATAATTAATTTAATAAAAAAACTTATTTAATATTAATTATAAATATACAAAACAAAATAATATATATAATTTTTAGTTTAATAATTTTATAATTTTTTTACAACATTAATAACAAATTAAATTTAAATATGATTAATTTTATTAATAAAATTTATTTTTTTATGTTAAAAAAGTTAATTTAATATTTTTTTTTTTAAATATTTATTTAATTTTTTTTTTATATTTAATATAAACCAACAAAAATTAAACAAAAATTTATTATACATTTAAAACAAAACAAACCACAAAAAAAACATATATTTATTATTATTGTTGTTTTTTAACTATTGTTAAAAAATAAAATATGATGTCTTTTTTTATTATTGTGTTTATACCAAACATAATTAAATAATAATTTTATTTTCACAATAATTTTTTATTTTTATTTAAAATATATTTATTAATTATTTATTTTAAAAATTATAATTTTAATATAGTGATTTTGTTTTATAATTTAATAAACCAATATTATATATTTAAATTTAATCATTTTATTTATTATTTTTAAAATTAATTTAATAAAATTTAAATTATCATTAATAAAATCAAACAAAACAAACACAAATTTTATATTTAAAAACACTTTATATTAAAAATAAAATATATTTTAAAATTATATTTATTAATGAAAATTATTTATTTTTTAAATTAAATATAAAATACAACAAACAATTTAATTTTAAAATAAATCATATTTATAATAATTTTATAAAAAAACCATTTTATTTTTAATTTTAAAATAATTTTTTAAATAATGTAATATTAATTAATTTATATTTTAAAATTTAATTTTAACATTTTTTTTAATTTTAAACATATTATTTGTTTACAAAAAAAACATTATTTATTATAATTTTTTTTTTAATAATTCAAATTATACATTTTAAATTTTATTATTATTTTTATTTTTTTTTTTATTTTTTATTAAAAGTATGTTGATTTTTTTATTAAAATTAAAATTAATACACACCATTATAAAAAAATATTATAATAATTTTATAACAAAAAAATTAAAAAATTTTAATACAAAATATTTATTTTTTTAAATTTTTTTTAACAAACACTTTATAAATATAAATTTATGTTACTAAAAATTATTAATATATTAAATATCATATAAATCATAAAAATGAGTAATATTATAATTTATTTTATTAGTTTAAAAAAAATACATAAATATAAAAGTGTTATCAATTATTTTTATCAACAAAACCCAAAAATTACACTTAATATATATTTACAAAAATATATTAAATTTTATATTTATTATTTTAAAAACACAATTTATTAATTCACAACAACACTAAAAACCCCAAAATAAATAATATAATTTATATATAATTATTTTATTTTTTAATAATAAATTATTTTTAATATATTATTATTTTTTTTAATTTTATTATTTTTTAAGAGAAAAAAAATATTAATAAATAGCTCAAAAAAATAACATATTCAGATTTTATTTTTTTTTGTAAATAATAAAATAAATAAAAGAATACAATAATTTTTTTTTATATATTAACACATTTATTATTTATTTTTTATGTTTTGTATGTTATGTTATTAATAAACAAAACAACCAAACTTATATTTTATTGTTTATATTTTATTTAATATTAAATTAATTATTAATTTTTTTTTTTTAAAAATTTTTAAATTTTTAATATTTATTTTTTTAATTTTATTAATTTTTAAAAATAAAATTAATAATATATTTATTTTATATTATTTTAAACACAAATTTATTATATATTTAATTATTTATTATACTTATTAATTTTAATTTAAAATATATTAAAAAAAAACATATATATTTTTAATCACCCATTCTTAAAATTTAATACAAAATTATTTACTCTTATTTTTACCTTTTTTCATATTAATTTTACTCATTTTTGTGAAAAAACAATTATGTTATTAAAAACTTTTTTTTTTCTTAAACAAACTTTTAATTTTAATATTACTTTTTTATTACTAGTTTATAATTATTTTTTATTTTTTTTAAAATAACAAACTTATTTTCACCATTTAATATATAAATTTTATTTTAATTATATTTTTATAATATTTTTTTTAAATTTTTTCATTTTGATTAATTATTTTTAATGTTTATCAAAATATATTAAAAACTTATAACAAATTATAAAACAAAAATTTTTTTTTAACATATTTTAATTTTTTTATTTTAACCTTTTATTTATTTTAAAACCAAAATTAATAATTTATTTATTATTTTTTTTTAATTAATATATATTATTAGTTTTTTAAAATTTTATATATACTTATATTTTTTTTAAAAATAAAAACCAAAATAATTATTTTATAAAATTAAAACTACAAAAAAAAAATTTTATTAATTTTTTTTTAAATTATTTTTAAAAACTTATTAATATTTTTTTTTTCTATTCTTATATCTTTACTAATATAAAAAAAAAAGAAAAATTTATTTATATAGACAAACAAAAATTAATTTTATTTTAAATTTTTATATTTTATAATATTTATAATTTTTTTTTTTATTATTTTATTTTTAAAAAAACAATTTCTTTATTTTTTCACCATTTTTTTATCAATAAACAATAATTTAAAAAAAATTTTATTTTTTTTTTTTTTTAAACAAATATACAAAAACTAAATAATTATTAATTTAAATTTATATTTTTTACGTGTGTGTATATTAATTTAACATTAAAAATTTATAATAATCAAATATATTTATTAATTAATAAATATTATAACTTTTTATTTTTTAAAAATTAAACTTCATTTTAATATAAAATTAATTAAACATATATTATTTTTAACAAATTAAAATTTTCTAAAACAATTTAATAAATTAATTTCTAATTTAAATATTATTATATAACTTATATTAAAAATTAATACATTTTATTTTATTATTAAAATTTTAAATTTATTTTAATAAATTAAATATAATTTATTGAGTTTTTTAAACTAAATATTTATATTTATAATATTTATTATATAAAAATTAATATAATAATATAAATATAATTTTAATTATTAAATTTTAATTAATTTAAAAACAACCACATATTATAATTTTAAAAAGAATATAATAATATTTTATTATTTATAATTAAATTTTATATTAAAAAAACAACACCTAAATGATATTTTTTAATTATTTTTAAAGATCAAAAAACATAACTAAAAATATTTTATATATTTATAAATAAAAAATATTATTGTATTAATAAAAATATAAACCATAAATTTAAAAAAATCCAAAACTTTAAAATTATATATAAAGTGGTAACAAATATTTTTATAAAATATTTTTATTTTTATAAATATACACACAATATATATAATCTTAATTACAACCATAAATTTTTTAATTTTTTAAATACCAAAAAATTAAATTAATAAAAAACAACAACACATATATTTAATAATAAAAATTTTAAATGTAACACATCAAAACATTTAAAAAAAATTTTTATAAAATAAAAAAACAAAACAAATTTACCCACACAATAAATAAAATAAAAATTAAATTATAAATAATTTGTACAAAAATTACCATATAAATAAACATTTTTACAGAAAACACCTTTTTATTTATAAGTAAAGTATTATTTATAAAAAAAATTAACAAACCAATTTTTATTAATTTTTTTGTTATTTTTTTTAATTGTGTGTTAATATTTAATTTTTGTGATTTATTTTTTTAATATTAATTATTATTAATTATTTAATTTTATATTATATAATTATATTTTATTATTTTTAAAAAAATTTTACTTTTTTTATAAATATAAAATTATTTAAATTAACAACTAATTATATAAATTATTTTAAATACACATATTTAATAATATTATCCAAAACTATTGTATATTTAATATTTATATAATATTTAATTTTTTTCACAAATAAATTATTTACTAAAATAAAACAAAAAACAAAAACATTAAAACCCCAATTTATAAAATAAATAATTAAACTTAAATAAAAATTTTAAATTATATTTTAAATATATATTTTTATAATTTTTTAAAAAAAATATTTTTAATAATTTATAGTTAATTATAATATTTATTTTATAATTATTAGTTATTATTTCTTTTCAAAAACAACTTTTTTATTAATTAATAAATTTTTTTTTTATTATAATTTTTATATTAATACAAACATATAATTAATATTAAAAAAAAATATAATAAAAACAAAAAAAATTATTTAATTTTTTTTTTATAATATTTTTTAAAATTTTTATAAATCAAGACCTTTTTTATAAAAAAAAACAAAAATAACTTATTTATTATAAACATTTAAGTAGTAGTGTTAAATTTATATTTTTTTAAATTTTTTATTTCAAAAAAAAAAATTATTTTTATTATTAAAAAACCCTTTAAACCAACTAAACTAATTATTTATTACTAATATATATATATTAATATAATTATAATTATATAACACCAATATAAAATAAATAAAATTCAAAAACAAAAAATATATTTTATTTAAAATATTAATTTAAATATTTATTATATATATTAAAAAATTATTATATATTTAAATAACAATTTTTTATAATTTATAATTTTTTATTATAATTCATTAATTTATATTAAACAATTTTAATTTTATTTTATTTATCACAAACATTTAATATAAAAATATAATTATTATATATGTCATATTATTTTTCACACAATATATAAAAACCATGAAATAATTATATAAATTAACAAAAAAATTTTAAATTTCATTTTTTTATAAATAAAAAAATTATTGTAATTTTTTTATGTTTTTTAAAATTTTTTATAAAAAGAACAATTATATAAAAAATTTTTGTATTTTAATGTGTTCATTTTTTTTTTAAACAAAATAATAATTAAAACAAATTATTTAAAATAAAAAAACATATTAAAAATTATTATTTTTTTATAAAAAAAATTTTTAATTATTTTTTAATTTATTATATCTAACCATTAAAATATATTTTTTTAAAATTAATAATTTATCAATTATTTATTTTTACTTATACCTTTTAAACAAAAACCCCCAACAAACCATTAATTAATTTTAATATAATATTTAGTTTTTTTATATAAAAAATTTTTATTATATATTAATAATAATATCTTATATTATTATATTGTAATTATTACATTTTTTATATTTATTAAATTTTTACAAAAATTTTTTTTATTTGTTAATTATTATTTTTATTTATTGTAATTTTTTTAAATTTTTAATTTTAAATTTATATTAATAATTTTTTAAATTAACATAAATATTATTTTTTTAAATATATAAAATAACTAAATATTAATTATTTTTTTTATATATAATATAATTTAACTTTTATAAAAAAAAAAATTTTATTTTAAATATTTAAATATTTTAAAAATTTTATAAAAAACATTTATATTTATTAATATTTAATTTTTTAATAAATATAAATTTAAATAATATTTTTTTAAATATATTTAATATTTTTTTTAATTAAGAAAATAATATATATTAAATTTTATTTTTTTTATTAATTTTTTTTTTTTTATTAATATTTTATTTTAAATATTATTATTTATTTTATATTTTATAATTTTTTATTTTTTTTTTTATATTATTAAATTTTCTTTTTTTTTATT
>JAIWJD010000007.1:2656126-2686126 GCA_022818045.1 Neotoxoptera formosana | reverse complement strand
AGTAGTGACAACCACCAAAAACAAACAAAATATCTAATAAGAATAATATATAAATAAAATTTTACTACAACAAGAATAATATTAAAATAGTAAGGGAAGTGATAAATAAATAATTAAAAAAAAAAAAATAAAGAAATAAATAAAATTATTAAAATAAATATATAAATAAAAAATTTATAAGAGAGTGTAAGGAAAAGGTTTGGTGTATAGAATAAGAGGATGATAGAATAAAGATGGGAAGCTAGTGAGAACTAACCCATACACACCTAACACAAATAAAAATTAAATAAAATAAAAAAAATAAAAATAATAAAAAAAATTAAAGAGAAAGATAAAGGGAGGAGGTCACATACTAATCCAAACATTAATAATATAAAATAAAAAAAAAAAATTTATAATAAGAATAAAAATTAAAAAATTATTAAAATAATAAAAAGAGGAGAGTAAGGGGAGAAAATAGAAAAAGAAAAAAGTAATGTGAAAGTTTTAAGAGAGAAGAGGGACAAATTAAAAAACACCAACCACAAACCACACACAAAAAATAACCTAACAATACTAAAACATACCTCTAATATTTTATATTAAACTTTAATATAAACAATATAAAATATATATATTATTGTGTGGTTAAGAAGGAGGTGTGGGAGTGATGTTAAGTAAAGGAGGAATAGAGTGTGAATAAAAATTATAATTTAATTTAATAAAATAATATTAATAAATTAAATAAATAATTATAAATAAAATATATTTAAAAATTATTATATAAATTTTAAATAATAAAATTTGTAAATTAATATTAAAATAAAAATTAATTTAAATATAAATCTAAAAAATAAGAGAAGAAGGTTGATGGAGGTGAGAGGGTATAAGAAAGAGATGTGAAGAGTGAGAGTAGAGGGGGGAAAGGTAGTAGGAGTAGAAAAGAAGGGAGGAGAAAGAAAGGAAGGGGGGATATAAAAAATAAAAATACCTTAACAAATTATATAGGGGTATGTAGAAAGAAAGAATATGGAGATAACAAAATTATTGAATAAGAATAAGATAAAGTAAGTAAGAAAGAAAGAAGAAAGTAGAAAAAGAGAGAGTGGAGAAAATAGGAGGTGTATTGAAGTGAGTGGTTGGATTATATAAATAAATATTAATTAATAAAAACCAATTAAATAATAAAATAAATATAAAAAATATAAAAATAATATAATATAAAAAAATAAACACATAACAATAAACAAATTTAACGTAGGAAGGAGAGGGAAAAGAGGAGGAAGTAAGTAAAGATAAAAAAATTATTTATTATAAAATGAGAAAGGGGGTAAAAAATTAAGTAATAGAAAATAGTAAAAAAGTTTAAAAAATAAAAGGTTATTAAATAATGTTAGATTTAAGAAGGTAAAGAAGTATAATGTTAAAAAAGTAAAAGTATAAGGTAAAGAGACAGAAGAAAGAGAAATATTTGGAAAGGGTTGTGGAGAAAAAGTGGGAGAGTTAGTAGGTAAATGAAAAATAATTGATAAAAAGAATAAGTAAAATAAAATTAGAGTAAAGTAATAGAAAGACATCCTATAAAACCAAATAATAGAGAGGGGGTAGTAAAAGAGGGGAAAGAAAATATGAATGAAAAAGGTTAAGTAGATGAGTTAATAAGGGGAAATGTAATACATAAAAACAACAACCACAAAACAATCCCAAAGTATATAGAGAGTGAAAAGTAAAAAGGGGGAGATAGTGTTATTAAATAAACTACACAAAAAACAACGAAACAACACACACCTAAACACTTCTAATAAAAACAAAAAAGAATATAATATGAGAAAACACATCTATACTAAAACAAAAACAAATCTATTAAAATAAAATTACCAAACCAAAAAAACAAAAACTAATATAATAACAATAACACCTTTTTAAATAAAATAAAAATTAAAAAATATATATTCTATAAAATTATAGAAAATAGGTTAAAAATAAAATAGGAGAAAAGATAATATAGAAGAGAAAAAATAATTAAAAAATTAGTATGAGTAAACACCACCTCTACAACCCTCTAATACAAAAATAGACTTCATTAAACAATAACATATATAAAAATAAATATAGGGGAGTAAAAGAGTATATACTAAAACATAATACTATAATATGAATTTATATATATCATTTAAAATTAATCTTTCTTTAAATTAAATGAGAAGACAATAAAAACTAAACAAAAAAAAACCTCTACATAACTAACTATATTCAAAATAATTACTAATTAACAACACACAGAAGAGAAGAGAGGTACAATATATAAAAAGAGATGTGGTATAATAAAAAAAAAAATATGAAAAAATAAAATAAAAAATAAAAATAGAATAAAAGTATATGTGAAAAATAGAAGAAAGATAGGGGTGAGAAAATAGGAAGAGGTGATGAAAATAAAGGAGTGAGTGAGTATAAATGGAAGATTAATTTTTTAATATATAACATAAATTATAAAATAATATATAATATTAATTTAATTATAAAAATAATAAATTAAATTAAAATAAAAAATAATATATATATAATAAATGTTAAAAATAAAAATATATTAAAATAAAAAAAAAATATAAATGTTAAATAAATAAAAAAATAATAAATAACACCTACTAAACCACCACCTACATAAAAGAATAAAAGTACAAACACAACACCACTACAATTCTCCCTCTAACATCCAAAACCAAACGAGCAACTCAAGCATATCACACAAACTCTGACAAACATACCTCAACAAACACCCAACCCTCACAACCAAATTAATAAAAAAAAGTCTTATTAATAAAAACTACACAAAACATATCCAACTCACCAACTCACATACAAAAACTTAAAAGAAACAATACAACAAATATAACTCAACCAGATGAGTGGTATAGTAGGTGTGAAGAGAGAGAAATACATCATCAATTCTAAATATATTATTACCTAAAATATATAAACAAATCAATTATTATAAATTAATAAATAATTAAAATAATAAAAAAATTTAAAAAAAATAAATAAATAATCAATCTAACCTTAATAACTCAACAACTAATTTAAAAATAACAATCAATTAAAAAAAAAAACAACAAACCCACAAATGTAAAAATGTAGTAGGGAGTAGGAGGGGTTGTGTGAATTAGTAAAAAATATGAGTGGAATAAAAAATAATATAAAAATAAAAAATAAAATAATGAGAGGAAAGAAGAATGGGAGTAGAGGTAAGTTGAGGGTAGAGGTGAGGAGTTGAGAAAAATAATAAAATGGGGGTATAATGAAATGGGTAATAAATAATAAAAGATAAAAATTAAAAAAAATAATATAAATAAAAATAAAATAAAAAAATAAATTAATATATTTAATTATAATTGATGTATAATAAAAGAAAATAAAAGAAAGAAAAAATAAAAAAAAAAAAAAAAATAGTTTTTTGAAAGATGGAAAAGAATAAAAGGGAGGGAGATTAAAAAAGAGAGTAGTTATTAAAAATAAAGAAGGAAAAAAAAATAGAGAAGAAAGTTTAAAGATTGAAAAGAAATTGGTAAAAATGACACACATTAAAATAAAAACCCACCACACCCAACACATACCACATCCACGGGTAGTAATAAAAAAAAAATTATAATAATTATAAAAAATATATAAAAATTAAGAATAAAATATTAAGAAATAAATTTAAATAAATAATAATAATAAATAAATAATAAAAAAAGATATAAAAAAAAATAATAAGAGAAATATTACATTAAATTATAAATAGAAGAAGAGAGTGAAAGAAGTAAAAAAATATTATTATCAATTTATTTTACATACACAATAAATAAACCCACCCTACTAAAAAACAGAAGAAGAGGGCAACCATAAACAACTCACACACATAAACCAAATAAAAAGAACCAACTAATATAAGAAATGGTTAATAAAATAAAAAAATAAAAAATGAAATAATAAAAAAGAAAATATAAGATAAAATAGAAAATAGGAATATGGGAAAATAAAAAATTTAAGAATAAAAAAAAATAATGGAGGAAGTAAAAAAAAAAAGATAAATAAAAAAAAACAACACCAAATAATTTTATTATAATAAAATAATTACAACATATTGAAAACATCAACCACCAACAAATACAAACCTACACACACACAACAAACTAAATATAATTTAATATAAATTAATAATTAAAAAAATATAAAATATAATATAAATTAAAAATAATTATCATAACTAAACAATAAATAATTTAATATAAAATAATTAATTTAGTATAATAAATAAAAAAAATAAAAATTAAAAATTTAATTTATAAAAAGTATAAAAAATAAAAAATTAAAAATATAATATAAATAAATATAGATAATGAGATAGAAAAAAAAAACTAAAGAATAAAAAAATAAAAATAATAAAAAAAAATATAAATAAATATAATTATATATGTAGAAATTGGAAGAATATGAGAAAAACAAAAATTTACAAAAACTACAACAACCAATCCCAAAAATATAAAGAATATAACACAAAAAAACTTCAACTGAGAATCTAAAGTGAGGTAGAATAGGAGAAGATAAAATATTTAAAATATATAATAAATAAAAAAAAAAAAAAATTATATACAAAATTAATATATTGTTAAAATAAAAAATAAAATAATATATATACGATTAAAAAAAATAAATATAATACAACACCAACATAAACCAACCATTACACCTCAACGCCAAATACCTCAAATTAATTTATTCATCTTCTGTTCCCTTAATCTTATTTCTTTCTTAACCCAAACCTAAACTATTTTACTTCTCCTCCTAAAATAAAATAAAAAATAAAAAAATATAACCCCAAAACATCCCACTAACTTACCTTCCACCAAATAAAAAAATACACCTCCAACTCACTTCAAAAACACAACATCAACATCACTACTATTATAAAAACTAAACAAACAAAAATAATTTGTCTAAAACAACACTAAAAAAAACTAACATATTAGAAAATATTACCAATAAAATAAAAAAATAAAAATATATAAAAAATAATAAAAAATAATATCAAACCAAAAATATAAATATTTAAAATAATATAAAATTAAAAATAAAATAATTATCCAAACATCACACTACCATAAAAAAAAAAACCAACATAAAAAAATACATTACCCCAAACCACTAACAACTAACATAAACCACACAACAACACACACTCTCCTAAAAAAATAAATAACCTAAAAACCTCAACTAAACTAATTACACAACAACCAACAACAAAAAACAACCTACACAACCAACGACACTAAACTACCAACATACATAAAAATCTACCAAAAAATAAAAAACTACACACAAAATATCCACAACCAAACACCTACCAAACAACCACACCTTAACAAATACAACAATATTTCTCTCTAAGAAAACCACCAAACATCAACAAAACAAAACTCCAAACATTTTAATTAATTATAAAAATTAAAAAATATAAATAATAAAAATATAAAATAAATTCATATAACCTCACACTACCAAACAAACACCCAATCACAAACATACACACATAATATATAAATTACCAGTCAACATCACACACCAACAAAAAAATCAACCCACCACTCATACCCCTACCAAAACCTTCAAAAATAAATTAATAGAATAATAAAAAAAAAAATTAATATAAAAAAAAGTATAAAATGAAAAAAAAAAATATAATAATAAAAATAAATATAAAAAAAACTACATAAGGAATGAAAGTAGGGATAGGAGTTCCTACAATACAAAACCCAACACTAAAAAAAAAAAAATTTATAAAATAAAAAAACCAGAAAAACTTAAAAAAAAATATAATACAAAAAAACCCTACTCACCACAAAAAAAAACTAACCACAAAATAACCCTACCCTTATCATATAATACCAAAAACAACAACCACCAACCCTATATTCAAAAAAAAAACTACAAAAAACAAATAACAAAACAGAAAAAAAAAAATAATTGAAAAAAAAACCATAAAAATATACACCTAACACTACAAACATACAATAAAATCAATCCCCCTTTCCTACTTTAACAAAACAACCAAACATAAAAATCCAAACAATAAACAATTCTAACCCACCAAAATATAAAAAATAAATGGAAAAAAAAATAAGCCACACCACCACAGCGTGGGGTATAATTAAGTGATAAATTTTTAAAATTTAATGAGAAGAAAATATATAAAATAAAGAAAATATAGAAGAGAAAGTTAGAAAAGGGAGAAGGGGAAGGTGAATACCCAACTAACCCATAAAAACAATAAGAGAAAGGTTTAAGAAGAGGTTGTGAGTAGAGGTAATGAGTAATAATAAATAGGAAAAGTGTTGAAAGGTGAGTGGGTAGAGTGAAAAAAGGTGGTAGGGGAAAGGAAAATATATAAAAAGGTGGGGTATGATGAGAGGAAGAGAGGTGAAAAGGGAAGGGAGAAAGTGTAGAAGAATAATGAGAGATGAGAAAGGAATAATAAGGAGAGGAAAGAGAGATGAATGAAGAGTTAAAATGGGTAGAAAAAAGAGATGAAAAAAAGGAGGAAAATGTGGGAGTATAGAGATATGAGGTATGGAATTAGTAAAGAGAGAGGAAGAAGAGATGGAGATGAAAATAAAATAGAGAAATGAGTAAAAGGGTAAGAGAGATGAGATAAATAAATTTATTAAACCAAAAAACAACAACCCCTAACATACAGGAGAGAAGAGGAAGATAAAAGAAGTAAAATAAAAAGAAATAGAAGATGAGTAAGAAAAAAAATAAAAATAAAGTAGTATATTATAAAGATGAATTAAGTAAAAAAGGTAAAGTAGAAAGAAAGGTAGTATAAAGGGAAAGAAAATAAATGAAAATTATATTTTAAAAAAATGAAAGAAAGAAAAAAAAGTAAGAGAGGTGTGTGAAGAGAAGAAAAGTGTAAATAGAAGTTAAAAGAAGTTAGAAGAATAAAAGAATGAAAATAGAGGGTCATAGAAAAAGGAAAATAGTAAAAAAATATAAAAGAAAGGAGATGAATAAAAATTTAAAAATATTTGTATAAAGATAGAGGATATAAGAAAAAAATAAATAAAGTTTTTAAATAAGAGTGGCTCTCCAACATCTCCAAACTACCTAAAAGAACCACTAACACCCCACCAACACATTCCCAACTCAAACCTACACACAATATCCTAAAAAACATACATACACCACACAAACACCCCCCTAACACCCTAACAAAAAACTCACACAACAACCCCAAAAACCAAAAAATTAAAATAAATAATAAAAAAAATAAAAAAAAAACATAACAACATCCCCCCGCTAAAAACCACCAGAAGGGGAAGAGGGGTTGAGTAAACACACAAACCTCATACCCCCCACAAAGAGAGTAGGGATCACCTAATCCCCGAGGAAAGGAGTAGGAGGTGAAGAAGAGGGGGAGGAAAAAGAGAAATAAGATAATTGTAGGAAAATAATATAATATAATAAAAATAAAAAAAATAAAAAATAATTAATAATATAAAAAAAATAATAATTATATATTTAAAATATTATAAAAAAAAAATAAAATAAAAAAAAATAATAAAAATAAAATAAAATGTATGAGAGGTATAAGGAGGTAAAAATGGAAAAGTAAGTTAAGATGGAGGGGAATTAAGGGGAAAGAAAGAGGGGAGAAATTAAGAAAAAATATTAAATATAAAAAAATATTTTTTTTTATTAGTATAAATTAAAAAAAAATAATAAAATTATATAAAAAAAAAAAAAAAATAATAAAAAAAAAAAATAAAACAGTATAGGAAATTAAAAAAAAAGTATATAAAAAAATTAAAATAGATAAAATAATTAAAAAGTGTAATATGAATAAATAAATATTAAGAATCATAAAAATTAGATAAAAAAAAGTAAAAATTAATAATTTTATAAAAAAGTTAATTAGAAAAACAAGTAAATAAAAAAAAATGAAAAAAATTAAAATAAAAAAAATAAAAAATAATTAAAAAAAAAATTAGCTTAGTATAATATAAATATTAAAAAAATATAAAAAATGAAATAAAAAAAATTAGATAAATAAAAAAAAAAATAGAATAAAAAATAAATTAATATTAAAATAAATTAACAAAATTAAAAAAAAAATAATTATTAAACAAAAAGATTAATTAGCATAAAATCCTCATCTACCAACCCCCCTAACAAAAAAAAATTAATAACTATTGAGTAAAAGAGGAGGTAGGAATAAAAAAAAAACAAGTAAGTTAAAAAATGTAAAAAAAAAATATTAGTGGAAATTTAGTTAAGAAAATTATGAAAAAAAGAATAGAAGAAGATTAAAAATAAGATAAATTAATTAAAAAAAAAAATTTAAGAAAAAATAAGTTGATAAAAAAAGAGGAAGAATTATAAAATAAAAAAAAAGAACAAAATATTTAAATGTGTAGTGAAAAATTTTTAATAAAAAAAGAAAATAAAAAAAGAAAAAGTTATAAAGAAATTAAAAAAAACATAATTATAAAAAGCTTTATAAAATTAAAATAAAAAATTATTTATTAAAAAAATTTAATTATTATAATAAAAATTTTTGTTTTGGTTTTATTTAAAAGAAAAAGAAAAATATTAGGAAAATTAAAAGACAAATATTAATTGAAAAAAAAAAATTAAAAGAGTAAAAATAAAAATTAAAAAAAAAATAAAAAAAAAATATTATTAAAGAAATAAAGGAATATATAAAAATATTATAAAAAAAATTTAAATTATTTAAATTTATAAAAAAAAAATTGTTAATTATTATTAAAAAATATATAGATGGATTAAAAAATTTATAGAAAAATATAAACACTAGAAAAGAAATATGAATAACTAAATAATTATAATTTTAAGAAAGAGCAAAAAAAAAAATAATAAAAAAAGTATTAAGAATAAACAAAAGAAAAAAATAAAGAGGTAAAAATTAATAATATAAAAAAAAATTAAAAATTAAATAAAAAAATAAAAAAAATTAAATAAAAAAATTTTAAAAACAATAAAATAAAAAAAAAAAATTAAAAAAAAAAAAAAAAAAAAAAGAAAAAAAAAAATAAAAAAAAAATAAAAGGATAAAAAAAAAATTTAAAAAAATAAATTAAAAAAAAAATATTAAAAAAAAGTAATAAATATGTGAAATGAGGAATTAATAAAAAATTAAAATAATTATAATTAATTAATCAATAACAAAAGAGAATTATTAATTAAAAAAAAAAAAAAATAATACAATGATCAAAAACATAAAAGATAGGTATTAATTAAAAAGTAAAAAATTAAAAAAAAAATAAAAATTAAAAAAAAATAAAAAAAAAAAAAAATAAAAAAAAATATTTAAATAGTAAGATTTAACAAATTTAAAAATAAAAATAACTATACCTAAATTTATTTAATTAAAATAACCTACTAAAACCAAAAATCAATTCAAGCAAAAAAATAGAATAAATCAAATTATTAAAAACTTAAAAATATAGAGAACCCATAACCAAAAAAAAAACAAAGATTAAAAAATAAAATTAAAAATAATTAATAAAAGTTATAAGAAAAAAAAAAATAAATAAAATTGATATAAAAAAAAAAAAATAAGTAATATAAAAAAAATTAAAAAAAAAATAATAATAATATGAAAAAGAAGAGAAAAAAAAAAAAAAATAAAAATTTATAAATTAAAAATAAATGAAAATTAAAAAAAAAAGAATTAAAAAATAAAAAAAATAAAATATTTAATTTTATATAAAAATATATATAGTATAATTAGAATATTAATAATTTATCTACACAACCAACATCCTAACCACCCTAAATATAAAGAGAGAGTAAAGAGAAAAAGTGTATTTTATATAATATTAAATAAATAATTTAAAAAAAAACTTATAAACAAAATAAAAACTAAGATAAAAAAAAAAATACAAATCGGATGAGGGAAGTAAAGGTAAAGGTTAATGAAAGGAAAAAGAAGAAAGTATGTGGAGGAGGGAGGTAAAAGTAGTAAAAAGAAATAAAACTAACAAGGAAAATAAGGGGATAAAGGAGAAGAAAAAGAATAAAATTAATATAAGAATGGAGGTGGTTAAAAGAGAAATTAGTGTATATAGTTGAAAGGAGGAGTAATAAGAAACATAACACAAAAATTACCCCTCGAACACACTAGGAGTAGTATAATATGATATTGAGGAATGAAGGTAGTAGGAAATTGGGTAAGAGGGGAAGATGAAAGAGATGAAAGAAAGAAGAGGAAGGAAGTATTGTAAACAACCACAATACTACCCCCTACTACCCTCAATACCACCAAAAACACTAAAACCATAAAAAAAACACTACTACAACCTACCCTCCCAATACATAATAACACCAACCACACAAAAACCACAACCAACCAAGTAATAAAACCTATGTAAAAAAGGTATAAAGAAAAAGATAAATAAAATAATAAATAGATAAAAAAAATTAAAAAAGAAATAAAAAGGAGAGTTAGAAGAGTAGGTGAGAAAGGTATTAGGAGAAGAGGAGAAAGAAGGAGGAAGGAAGAGTAGAAGTAAATGAAGATGGAGAAGTATAAGGGTAAGAGTGGGAGAAGAGGGCAACAACCCTAATTTTTAAAAATATATTATTAAAGGTATGGGAGAAAAAAAGAAGAAATAAGTAATAATATTAAAAATAAATATAATTTTAAATAAAAATATAAATAAAATAAATAATGAAAATTATAAATAATTATAAAATAAATTAAATTTAAATTTAAATTAATAAATAATAAAAAATAAATAAAAAAAAAAAAAAAATTATAAAAAAAAAAATATCTCAACCAAACCTAATATATATACTTAAACACCAACTTAATAATGAAAAATTTAAAATAATTTAATAAATAAGGAATGATAATTTAATATAAAATTTATAAATTAAATTTTAAATTTATTAATTAAAATAATTTATGAATAATAAAAAATACTAATAATATATTAATATAATAAATAAAATTAATGAATAAGGTTTTAAATATAAAATTTTTAAAGAAGAAAGAAGAAAGTGTGTAAAGGAGGTAGTGAGGAGGGAGAGAATAAATATAATAAATAAAAAAAAATATAATAAATATAAATATTAATAATATATTTCAAATAATATTAATAAGGGAGGGTAATTTATAAATAAAATAAATAATTAAAAATAATATTAAATATTTTAAAAAAATAACCAACCCAACAACCCTAATAAATATTATAGATAAATTAAAATAATTAAATTATAAATAAAAATAAAAAATTTATAATTATGAAGTGTAGAGAAATAGAGATTGAGGAGGTAAATGGGTTAGAAAGAATGAAGAAAGAAGTGTTAAGTAAAAGAAAGGACAGAAGAAGAATGAAGAAGGTAGAAAAGGGTGGAAGAAAAGAGGAGAATAAGGTGAAGGAGAAAAGATAATATTATTATAAAAAAAAAAATTATTTATTTAAAAATAAAAAAAAAGTATAAAAAAATTATAAATAAAATTAATATAAAATAAATATAAAATTATAAAATAAAAAAATAAATATAATTTTAAAAAAAAAAATTAAAAATAATTTAAATAAAAAAAAAAAAAATATCACAAAAAAAGATAAAATATAAAAATATAATAAAAAAAAATAAATAAAATATACACCTACCACTTATGAGAGAGTAGAGAAATACAGAAAAATTATTTTAAAAAAAAATATAATAAAATAATATAAAATTAATAAATAAAAAAATAAATAAATAAAATATAAATAAAAATATAAAAAAAATAAAATTTATATGAAATGAAAGAAAAGTAGGAGAAACTAGATAAATTAATAAAAGAGGATAAAAAAAAAAAACCAATAACCAATATACATATAATGAAGAATAAGAGATTATAGTTTATAAAATAAAATAAAAATAACACGAAGAGGATAAGAATAAGGAGAAAGTGATATTAGAAAAATAAAGAAAAAGAATGGGGTGAAAGTAATATAAAATAAAAAGAGAATAGGACACAACAAAAAACAGAGAAAGAAAATTGAAGAAAAGGGTGTTAAGGGGAAGTAAAATGAGAGTAAAAAAGGTAGTGGCGGTAGTAAAGAATAAAAAAATTAACAACCTCTCACTTACCACCACAGGAAGAAAGAGGGGAGAGAGGTAGAAGGGGGTGATTAGGTAGATGGAATATAAATAGAATAAAAGGTAAAATGAAAGTAGAAAGAAAATATGAAAATAGATAACTAACACACATCCACACCATATGAATAAATAATAAATAAAAAATATAAATAAAATAAAATATAAAATTTAAAACCCACATCAACACACCTACCCTCCCAAACACAAACAATCATAATAATATAAATAGTTAGAATAGGAGTAAAAGGGTACTACAATAATAATTATAAAATAATATATAATTAATAAATAATTAAAAAATATATAAACATGAGAACTAACCAACTCCATAAGTCAAAAAAAATATCTACAACAAACCATACTAAATTACACCATCAACTAAACGCTCTCCTATTCCCAAAAACAAAAAAATACCCACCAACATCTAAAGATATGCAAATATCACTATACAAATAAAAACCTTCTTAAACAATAAACGATAATAGAGTAGAAATACTTAACTAATACTTTAAACACACCACCTCAATAACAATAACACAAATTATTAACTATTAAACCCTAAATACATACCTAAATAATCCCACTCCAAAAAAAACACTATACATCTAAATACATGAAAACAAAAAAATAAAATAAAAAAACAAAAAATAAAACTACCACAACAATAAAAAACTAATTACCCTAAAAAAGAAAACACAACCCCCCTACAACACAAAACTCAAAATCAAACAAAAGTGGCGTTTTAAAAAATAATGGTGAGGTAGATAAAGAGGTGAAAGATTAAGAGAGAGAGGGGTATGAGGGAAGTAAAGATAGAAAGGAAATGAATATTAAAGAAATAAATAAAATATTATAAAAAAAAAAATATACACAAAAATATATAAAATAATATTAAAAAAGTAATGAGTAAAGAAAAAATGAAAATTATAAAAATAAAAAATTAAATAACCAAAAAAATAACAATACCCAAATCAACACT
Organism: Neotoxoptera formosana; assembly: GCA_022818045.1. NCBI lineage: Eukaryota > Metazoa > Arthropoda > Insecta > Hemiptera > Aphididae > Neotoxoptera > Neotoxoptera formosana. Next base: position 2,673,012 of record JAIWJD010000007.1, on the reverse strand, counting down.
AATCTTACCAACATAACACAACAAATAAATAGGAAGTATTATATTATAATAAAAATATTATAAATAAATAATATAAAATAATATATAAAAAATAAAAATATAAAATATATAAAATAACCACCTCAAGAACCCAAAACTCTTAAACCTCCTCTCACTAAAACCCAAACCACTAACAACCCTATCTCCAATATACCTCATAATATTATATATAATATTAAATATAATATAAAATAATAAAAAAATTTAATAACAAACACTCTACTCAAAAAACCGTTGTAGGGAGATAAATATTTTTATTTTTAAAATATAAGTTAAAATAAATATTTAAAAAATATCATTACAAAATAACAAACACATCCTAAACCAAATATAACCACACAAACAATACTGAATAAATAACAAAACCCCTCTAAACTAATTATAAAGTTATATATTATACTAAATAAATTATTAATATAAAAAAAAAATTAATAAATATATATAACACAATTAAAATTAATTATATATAAATACACTCAAATAAAAAATTTAAAACACTACTAATAAACCTCCAAAAAATACACACCCTAAACCATAACCAAAAAAACCATCAAGAAGGGAATAAAAGGGGTGTATAAGAAGGAAAGGGTAAGGGGGGGGGGGAAAAAGAATAAAAATATTAAAAACAACCATTGTTTTAAAAAGATAATAAAATAATGAAATAAAAAATTTATGAGTTTCCCAAAAATACAAACCCCTACCAAATACAACAAATCACAACAACAACCAATACCCCTACCCCCTCTTTCCAACACCGCCAAAACACCTCTACAATCAAAACACTAACCAAAAACTTTCACAAACCCCCTCCACCACCAATAAATATAAAAAAAGCCCCCCCATACACAACACCCCGGGAAAAAGTTATAATAATAAATAAACCCTTCCTTTGTTTTTTTAAAAACAAAAAATTCAAAGAAAGGAAAAAAATAAAAAATAAATAGGGTATATAATATAGAAAAAAAATAAAATAAAAGAGGATAGATTAAAAAAAATAATAAAAGGGTGGATATAATTAATAATAAATGTGTAAAATATTATCAACCCGCTCAACTAACCGTAGGAAACATATATATAAAATTAATTAAAAAAATTATAAATTTAAAAAAAAAAAAAAAAATAAAATATTTTTTGTAGAAGAGAAAAGAAGGGCACACAAACACACAAAAACCAACCCACAATCACCACAAATATTATTAAAAATAATAAAGTTTTGAATGGTAGAATGTAGAGAATGGGTTGTTTAAGAGAGATAGGTAAGAATAATAATTTATAATTAAAAATACACAACTCTCACCATACATCCCTAACTTACCATAAACTACAATCAACCAAAAAAACAAAAAAAATAAAAAACCAAAAAAAAAATAGATAAATATATAATTCACTAACAACGAAAAAAATTATTAAAAAAATAAACACAAACTACGAATATAAAAAGGAAGTATAGTGTAAAAAAAGTGATAAAAAAAGGGGAAAAATGAGAGGAATGGAAGTAAAAAAAAAAGAAGTAAAAAAAAATAATAGAGTTTATTAATTTGATGATAGTGAAAATCAATAACAATATTAACAAACACATAACAAACACGACAAAAAACAACAAAACCACAATCATTTCAAAAAAAACAACCCAACTACAAATACCCAAATCATTAAGGGAAAAAAAAGAGGAAGAGTAGGGTAAGATAAGGATAAGGAAATTAAAAAACACAAACTAGGACAAAAAAGAAGTTATTTAAATAAAAAAAATAAATATATAAATGAATAAATAAATTAAAATAAAAATAATTATGAAAAAGAAATTAAAAAAAATATATAAAAATAAGAGGGGTAAGAAAAATAGGGGGTGTAAATAAAAAAAATATAATAAAAAATTGTTAAAAAAAAAATAAAAAAATTATTTATAAATTAAAAAAAATAAAAATATTTAAAAATAATATTAATAGTAATTTAATAATATATAAAAAAATCAAACACCTTCAAATCAACCTCTCCCACCTCCTACCAAAAATAATATATAATACTTACCACACAACACCCCAACATACAACCTACTAACCTCCACTGTTGTAAGTGTAAGAGGTGTGGGTGTGAGAAGTGTAGAGAAAATTAAAAAGGACAATAAGGTTATAAGAGAGAAAGAGTATGAATGATGATTATAAAAGAGGAGGTGTTAAAGTAGCCAACACCAATAAATAATAAAATATTAAATATTAAAAAAATTAAAAAAATTAGAAAGAGATATATGAAAAAAAGAGATAAAGAAAATAGTAACAACCACTAAATACACTCAACTACCCACACAACAACACAACAAAAAATCCAAAAATATATATAAAAATAAAAAATAAACACACCTAACAATAAAGACATCAAATACACACCCAATCCAAAACAATCAAATGAAACTCAACAAGCACTGGTGAAATAAGGAGGGAGAAAGAGAAGGAATAGTAGGGAGGATGTAGAGTGATAAAAAAATGGAATAGAGAAAAGAAAAAGTAATAAAAAGTGGTATAAAGATGTGGAGAGGAGAGTAAAATTATTATTTAATTATTTAATAATATTTAAAATTATATTAATAAATTAAAATTTAAAATAAAAAATTAAAGAATAAGATAAAATAATATTAAATTAAATAAAATAAATATATTAATGAATACATAAATATAATATTAAAAAAAAAATAAAGTTAAATATATAAGAAATTGAAACATAATAAAATACCTCACCTAAAATTCAAATATACAAACCAAAATTCACCAAGGTAAAAAACTTAATAAATAAATAAGGAAAAGACATTATACATACAACCAAACATACACTACAAAACAACAACACTTCAACACTAAAACCATCAAATAAACAATCAATAGAAACATAAATATTTCTACCATACATAAACAAAACCAAACCTAAACTAATAACACACACATAGATAGTATATCTAATCTAAAATAAAAAAAAATCAAATAATATAAAAAAAAAAAAAAGAATAAATTAGAGGAAAATATAAAAAATAAAATGGAATGAAGTAGTAGATAACTCTAGTAGGATAACACTAAAAACTAAAATAAAAATAGAAAATAAAAGAAAATTAAAAGAAATAAATATAAAAATAATATGAGAAGAAATAGAAATATATAAAGAAGATGAAAAAAAATAAGTAAGTATGTAAATATTAGAATAGAGAAAATGAAAGGAGAAAAAAAGAAAGAAAATATAAAAAATATGGAAGTAAAGATAGAAATAAGAGAAAGATTATTAGAAAGATAATATAAAAATGTTATATGTGAAATTTTAGGGAGAGTAGGAAAAAAGGAAAGTAGTGAGGGTGAGAGGAAAGAAAAAGGAGGTGATAAAATATTTAGAGATATAAAATAATTTAAGATGGATTAGATGATGGCTAAGAATTGAAGATAGGGAGGAGTAAAAAAAGGTAAGGAGAGTATAAAAAAAATATGGGAGGTAAGAAGTGTAAGAAAGAAGAAGAGAAGAATGAATGATAAAAGAGGAAGTAGAAAAAAAAAAATAAGGAAGAGGTAAATGAAGAGAAGTAATAGAGATAAGGTAAAGGAAAATAAGGGACCACTAATAAGAATAGAAGAGAAAAGGAAAATAAAAAGATTAGGTAGTTAGTGAAGAAAATATAGAGTACGAGAAGAAAAAATGTGAATGATAGAGAACACCCATACCAATCACCATAAAAACTACTACAACCAATCTTTTTTCTCACCACAAATTACATAACCACTAATATTTAAAAGAGTAGGTGATAAAACCAACACCAAAACAAAAATATAAAATAAAAACATAAATAAAATATTAAATATAATGTAAAGGAAAAAAAAAAAAATTAAAAAAAATATAAAAATATTATCTGAATATAAAAATATAAAAATTTATGGAAATGAAAAAAAGGGGTTGATAGGGGAGGAGGAGGGAGGGAGAAGAACGGAAATAACCATATTACAAAAAGCTAACCCCACCCACCCTTACCAAAACTAAATAACTACCACAATAAATATTTGTAAGAAAGGAGGGAGTAGGAAGGGTATATAAGGGTTGAAGAAAGGTAGGGGGGGGAAGGAAAAGAGAAAATATAGAGTTAAAAAAAAGAGTAGATATGGGAGGGAGAATAATAAATTGGATTTTGTAGAAGTAGAAGAAAAAAATTTAGTAATAAGGAGAATAAAGTATAAAGATAGTTTATGATAGATCGGTAATAGGTAAATAAATATTTATGATGGTAGTATGATGAAAAGTGGAGGGGGAGTGGGTTTGAGAGTAGGATATAATAAAAAAAAAAAAAAATATAAAAAAAAAAAAGAAGGGGAAAAGATGAGTAAGTTGGAGAATTAAAAGAAATGAAAAATTAATATTAAAGAGCTTTGAGAAAAATAAATTTAGATAGTGAAATATAATTATATTTGTTGTTTTGTTTTTAGTAAATAAATAAGGTAAAATAAACAAGAAATTAAGAAATATTAATGAAAAAATAGAGAAACCACCAAACAATATAATGAATTAGTAAAAAATAAAAAAAAAAGATGATAGAGAGTTAAGCAGAATTGATAAAGAGGATGAATAGAAGATTTAAATATAAAGTATAGGAAAGAGAGCATTTTAAGAATGAAAGTAAAAAATATAAATAAAAAAAAAAAATAAAAATTTATTATGATGAAAAGTTAACAATTCAATCAAAAAAATACATAACTACTAACACAAAAAAAAAGTACCTCATCAAAAAAAACAATTAAAATCTTACCAACATCTTCTCCCAACCCTAAGATAGAGAAAAACCACAAAGTATACACACATATCATAACCACCTCAATAAAGGTTCATAAACTAATCAAAAATCCAAATAAAAAATAAATCTTGAAAAACATGAAACTATAATTTTAAACAAAAATTAAATACAAATTAAACAACAAAACAAAAAACATAAAATAAAAAAATCTATTCAATAAATAGATCTAATAATGGAAATAAAAAGTTGAGAATAAGTATTAAGAAGGGTTTAAGTTAGAAAGTAAGGAAGGAAAGAGGGATAAATAGAGATATATGATAGAGGTATAAATATAAAATTAATATAATATTAAAATATATAAAATAAAAACACACATACAACCAACAAAAACAACTACAAACAAATTTCATCAATAAAAAAAAAAAAATAAAACAACACATACTAAACAGATAAAACATAAAAAAAAATTATAAAACACAACAACAAGAAACCAAAAAAAAAAAAACAACTAACACCAACCATACCAAAACAAACACATTATATAAATAAAATAAAAAAAAAAAAATTAAAAAAATAAACTAAAAAAAAAAACCATAAAAACTTCAACCTCCCTAATAATACAAACCAACACCTCTAAACGCACCAAATAATAGTAAAAATACACAAAACACCCAAACACCCTAAAAAAAAAAATAAATATAATATAATAAAAATAATATAAAATAACACACAAAAACATACAACAATTTAACATAACAACAAAAAACACCTAAAATAATACATACAACAACATTAAAAAAAACTAAAATTACACAACCTACACATATAAAACTCAGCTAACACAAGCAACATCTATCAATAATACACAATACAACAAAAAAAAAAAATAAAAAAAAAAATAAAATATCACACTCAATATAAACACAACACAACTAATTCCATAAACATATAATTATACAAAACTATTAACTTCCAACTTATAGAAATCATAAAAAACTCAAAAAAAATAAAAAATAAAAATAATAAGATATAGAAACAAACTAATAATCACACCACAACTACGAACATCATTAAATAAACCCCCACACAAAAAAAGAAAATTAAATCAATACACAACCAAACCATAAATAAAAAAAAAATAAAATAAATACCACAAACAAAAAATTAATAGTAAATATAAATAGTATATTAAATTTATAAAACTAATAATTCAACAAAAAACCAAAAAAAAAATCAAAAAAAAAAACAAACCTAACACTAAACTCACCTTCATAACCCAATCAACTAACTAATCTAAACTCTCAAACAAACAATACACACATAAAACCTTATACTAACTAATCTACTAAAAAAAAAAAAATAATATACACAAAAAACACACTAACACAAATAAACTATAAAAAATAATAACAACCCATTCTCAAAACATACATATCATTTAACAAAAATAGAAACATAATAGAATAAAAAATTCCTAACCAATAACTCAAACAAAAAAATCACTCAACATATCAACCATAACTAAAAAAAATTATAATACTAAAAAAGAAAATACAAACAAATAAACATACGAACCAATTCAAATTAATATAAATATTAAAATATAAAAAACCCACATAAGAAAAAAAAAAACATTAAAAAATTATAATAACAAATCAAACTAAAACAAACCTATTAAGATAAAATAAATAAATAAAAAACACAAATCACAAAATACAAAAAACACAAAATAATCTATATAATTCCAACTCTAAAAACAAAAAACAATAACACAAAAAACCAAACAATAATTCAATCAATAATCCAACCTTTAAAATATTAAGTCCAAACAAAAAAATAAAATTTACAAATATATCAAATAAGGAAATAGTATAGGTAATAATAAAAGAGTTAAGTAAAATAATAAGAGTAAATTAAAAAATAACAACCAAATTCTCACAACAAAAACACACAACACAAAAAAAAAACATAAAAATCACAACATTATCAACATAAAAAAAAAAACATAAAAAAAAAAAAAAACAAAAACAAACCCACAACAAACAAAAAAACAAAACATCAAAACCAACACAACAAACAAAAACAACAAAACAAAAACCGAAAAACCCACAAAAAAAAACAAACAAAAAAAAACATAAACAAAACAACTCCAACACACAATAACAAAAAACAACAAAAACATCTACCAAAACCAAACACAAAAAACATAACACAACAAAAAAACACACAACACAAAAAACAAGAAAAAAAAACACACAACAAACAAAAAAAAAAAACCAACAAAAAAATACCCAAAAACAAACAAAACCAAAACACAAAAAAAAAAAACCAAAACAGATAGAAGTAATAAAAACAATAAATATAAAACCAACAAAAATTAATTTAAAAAACAACACAAAACAAAAAAAAAAAAAACACAAAAATAAAACACAAAAAAAAACCCCAAAAACCAAACACTCACCATAAACAAAAAAAAAATACAAAACAACCACAACCACCACATAAAAATAAACCAAAAAAAACACAAAACAAACAACACAACCTAAATACAAACCAAAAAAAAAAAACAAATCAAATATCAACACCAAAAAAACAAAAATTAACACAACAAACGAAGGGATGAGAGAGGAACACAAAACTAATCACAACAAAATTCTACCCCGGGGTTAAAACATTACACTAGCCATACACATAATAACAAATAAATTAATAATACAAAAACACAACACAATTCTACCATCTACAATCTAACAAAACAATACTAAACTAAAAACCAAAATTTTAATACAAAAAATCCCTACAAACCATACAAAACACTAATAACCCTTTAAACAAAAATATTAAAAACAAACAAATTCTCCTCTACATCAATAAATAAAATAAAATCGAACAACTTGAAATTATAAAAACAAAAACTAACTAACATTTAAGAAGAAGAGATAGGAGAAAAGATGGAAAAAAATAATATAATATTAATTCAAAACCCTTAAAGTATAATTATTAATAAAAATAAATATTAATAGGTGAGAAAGGGAAAGAAGGAGTGATGAGAAGGATAAGGAATATTAAAAAGGAAAAGTTAGGAAAGAGGGTATATGAGATGGTTTGAGAGGTGCGGAGGATAGGATAGAAAATATAGAAATGAAAATGGGATAAAATAAACTAAAGAAGGAAAATTAATGAAGGTAAGTAGAAATATAAGATAAGAAAAAAAGATATAGAAATATAAAAAATCTAAAAACATAACCAAACCTAATAACAAACAAACCCACAAACCAACACACAAAAATACAATACCAACTACCAACAAAAAAAAGTAAACTGAGAGAGGGGGAAATGAGTTGAAGTAGTAAAAAGAGAGAAAAAAAAAAAAAGAAAAAACAATATCATAAAACATAACAAAAAAATAACAAAATAAAAAATATAAATAAAAAAAAAAAGGGACTCAACAACCCCCTAAACACAACTTTAGGAGTAAAAAAATTACAAAAACATCCAATTCGAGAGTGAAAAGAAGGGAGAAGAGAGGGTGAGTGGAATAAGAGCATAAACACAACAACATACTATAAAATCATACGAACAGTGAGGAGGGAGAGGGTAATAAAAAAAACACCAAAAACAAATAAAAACTTCAATAATAGAATAATTTATAATAAAAAGAAATAATAAATTATTTTCAAACCTTCCAATAACTATAACACCACACCCACAACACTACCCACAATAAATCTCTCGAAAAACACCCATATAACATAATAATCAAACATACCATTCTTAACACACCCCACACAATTAAAAACTAATAATATCACAATAAAAAAATCCTCCACAAATCACTAACCCTCTAACCCTAGTTAAGTGAGAATTAAAAATAAGTATTAATAAAAAAATATGGAGCTAAAGTTTAAAATGGGCAGGAGAAAGGTGATAAATTTAAAAAAAATAATTAAAAAATTATAAAAAAAAATAAAAAAAAATAATGATTGTAATTTTAAATAAAAATAAGATTAGTAATTAGTATTATAGAATTAGAAATTAGTAGGAGGTAAAAAAAAAGGAAATTAAATTATTTATAGACGTGTGTATGGAAAAATATTAATAAAAAAATTAATATAAAAAAAAATATAAAAATTTTATATATAAATTTATAAGTGAAAAAAAAAGAAAGGAGAATAAATGTTTGAAAAAGTAAAAAGAAGAATAGAAAAATAATAGTAAAAGAGATAAGTAAAAAAAAGAAAAGTATTGAAGGGTAAATAAAGTTTAAAGAAGATAAAGGAGAATAGAAAGATGAGGAATAGAATAGAGAGATTTAAGGAGGAAGAGGAAATTAAAGAGTGGAAGGATTAGAAAGGGAAGGAAATGAAAATGTAGAGGAAAGGTGTGAGAATAATAAAAGAAATTTAAATTATTAAAAAATATTAAAAAAAAATAGAATTAAAATTAAAAAATAAATAACCACCCCATAATTTAAATATAAGTTTATAAAATAAAAAATAATAATTTTTATTAAAAGAAAAAAAAATAAATATAAAAAATTTAAAAAAAATAAAAATATAAAAAAAATAAATATAATAATTATATAGTAAAGTTAAATTTAAAAAAAAAGTGAGTAAATGGATAAGGAAATCCAACCCCAAAAACATAAAAATAAAAACACAACATAAATCATGAAATAATATAAACATACACCATAACCAAACATAGAAAAGATTATATTTGAGGGATAAGAGAGGAAGAGTTAATGTAAAAAGGAAAAGAGAGGGAAGAGGGAGAGAGAGGGAGATGGTAAGGAAGAATTGAAAATTAATAAAATTTTAAATTTAAATAAAAAAAAAATAAAAGAAAAAATAAAAAAAATGTTAAATAGTAAAAAGATTGTAAAGGTGAGATAGTGAAACTATTATATTTAAAAATAAATAAAATAAAAAAAAATTAATAATATAATAATAATATATAAATTAAACCTAAAACTCAAAACTAAACAAACAAAAATCTCAAAATACAACAAACATACTCTCACAAACCTAAAAAATAACAAAAAACAACAAAACTATTAAAAAAACAATTAAATACACACAATCATTTTAACAACAAATAAATTACCCCTATAAACCATCACAAACATAACACAAAAAAACAATCCAATCTCCCAAGAATACATAACAAATAACAATAACCACAACAACTAACTAAAACAACACCTCACCTATTAACATAAAAAATAAACACATTAACAACCTTTTTAAAATCTACACACACACCACAATACCACACAATAATAAAACACTCATCACTACTCTACATATCAAAACACAAACCATTCACTCACAAATTAAATATAATTATAAAAAAAAAACTAAATATTATAAAAAAAAAAATAAAAAATAAAAATTTATTAATATAATAATCACCAAAAACCCAGCACCTCAAAAAAACACAAACTAAACAATTAAACAACATAACTCTCTAATACCAAAATAACACAAACCAATAACATAAACACTATCTAAAATAACAAACACACAAATAAAAAACCATAATAGTAAATATAAATACCACATAAAAAAACATACCCAATAACCCCAAAATACTAAACCTGTACATACACCATCTAAAAATATTAAACTTTGAAAGAATAAATAGAAAAAAGATTAATGAAGAAAAAAGTTTAATGTAATTAATAATATAAAAAAAAATTAATAATAAATTATACATAAAAATAATATTAATAATAAATATAAGAAACAAAACAAATAAAAATTTATTAAACACATTCTACAACTAACAAAAAACATACACAAAACCAAAACACCATATAACTATCAAAAAACAACCTTAACAACACCACTCTAATCACAATTAAAATACCAGAACATAAACTACCCCACCATATAAAATAATACCACTACCCCCAACAACCAACCAACTATCACTTTCTTATAAAAATAAAAAAAAAAATCAACCTTACCTCCCCAAACTAACTAACCCACCCATAACTAAATAAACAAACAGCACTACCAACTCACACATAATAAAACAAGTTATTTAATATTTGAGGTAAGAGTATAAATATAAAAATAAAATAAAAAATTAAAGATACACACCAACAGCCACAAATAATTAAAAAAAATAAAAATAATAAATATAATAATAAAATAAAAATAATATATATATTCCCAAACTACCAAACACACACACAAAAAAAACTTTTCACAAACCCAAATATTAAAACACAACACGCAACATAAATAATAAAAAAATATTATAAAAAATTAAAATTATGAAAATTAGAGACTACCGCTAGACACCAACTCCAAAAACCACTCCAACACCACAAAAAAACAAAACAAAAGGAAGAAAGTTAGAAAATAATAATATAATAATAAAAAATATATTAAAAAATAAAATAATAAGAGTTGGAGAGAGAGAGAGGAGGGATATAAATGTAAGGGGAAGTGAGGTGGGTATCGTAAATTTATAATAATAAAAAATTAAATTAATAAAATAAAAATAAAATAAAAATAATTACTAAAAAAAAATAAATTATTGAAAAATTTAAAAAAAAAAAAATTAAATATATATATTAAATAAAATAATAAATAAATAATTAAAAAAAAAAAAATAAATAAATTATATTAAATAAAATAAAAAAAAATAAGAAAAATAAATATTATTTAATATATAAATAAAATAATACAACAAACAAACAAAAAAATAACAAAAAACTATAAAACAGATAACATAAAACCAAAATAACCATATTAATAAATAAAAATAATTAATAATAAAAATTAATTAATAAAAATAAAAAATATAAAAAAAAAAATAATAAAAAATAATATATTAAAATAAATAAAATATAACAAATACACCAACTCTACTATATAATAAAATTAAATAAATATAATCAAATTAAAAAAAATATAATAAACATCATACTTCTCATTAAAAATAAAAATATATAATTTAAAAAATAATTATAAATAAAATAATTAAAAAATTATTAAAAAAAAAAAAAAAAATAAATAATAGAAAATTAAAATATTAATAATATAATAAGAATAATATTATTTAAAAAAAAAAAACTTTATTTCAAATAACCTAAATCAAACAATAATATATTATTATACACAACCCGAACAGGACAATACTAACCCAATAATATACGATAGAGATTGTAAAACACTAACACAACTAAAAAAGGGAAAGGTTCCAAATACTTTAACACAAAACCACAAATAACAACTACACATAAAACAACTAAAACACAAACTCCTACAAAAAACAATAAAAAAATTAAAACAACCATCTAAAAGGAAAAGACAAGACACACTAAAAAACCTTCCCAACCTACACTCCCCTCAAAGCACAACTAATGAAAAAATTTTAGGTAGAAGTCATATTAAAAAAAAAATAAAGAGTTTAGAGTTAATAAAACATATTACACCACACTACATAATACTAACAAACCCACAAAACAATAATAACTCAAAGAAATAGAGTATTAGAATTATAAAAAAACAAAAGATAAAAAAGAAAAATTAAAAATTAAAATTAGAAGCAATCACTAATACCAACCAAAAAATACCATACAACAACACAACTATTCAACTCCAACAAACATCAATCAACAAACCAAAACAAACATCACACCTAACAAAACTAACACAACAACCACTCATCAATCACACCTAAATTAAAATTCACCTGCACCTAAAATAAAGTAGTAAAAGAACGAAAAAATCACCTCACATTAAAAAGATTTATAAAAAAGATTAAAAAAAAATATTGAAAAAAAAAAGTAAAAATTTTAAACATACAAACCAAACAATAACCAAATAGACAAGAGATGAGAAATAAATTATATTTAAAGATATTTAATATTTAAAAAAAAATTAATACCACCAAACCTTTTCAAACATAAAAAATATAAAAAAAAAGTAAAAATGAAGAAAAATAAAAAAAGAAAAGAAAAAATAAAAGGTTTAATAAAAAATAATAAAATATAACCCACAAATAAATAAAAAATGAGAAAAAAATTAAAAAATTAAAAATTTGAACTAATAGATACATAAAAATAAAAAAAAAAACAAAAATAAGCACAAATAACCACGGATTCCATACCAAGGAATACCAAAACAAACTATTTAAAAGGAAATAAAATTAAATTAGATAATAAGTAATAAATAAATTTGAGATAACCCCCAACAAACAAACACATACAAACACAAAAAACCATTCACTCCACAACCATGAGAAGAATGAAAAAAAAATAGGAATAAAAATACCATATCCACAAATAAAAATCGATAAATAAGAAGATAGAAACCAACCAAAATATCAACTCAACAATAACAATTACCACAAAAACACAATCAATTATTTACCCATCAAAAAACTAAAAAAACCACAACATAAACTCAAAACAAACATACTAACAATAAAAAAACTAACTAACCTAACAAACTAATAAAAAACACAACAACTACACATAACCCATCAAAAAACCCTAATAACACCAACCCCACAACAAGCAATAAACCTAACCATAAACCAACAAACCCCACCATTATTAAAAAAGAGATAGTAGAGGTAAATTTTAAGGAGTAAAGTTAAAAAAGCTAAAATAATAGAAAGTGTGTAATAATGGAAAAAGTTGAGAAGAGTAATGTGGAAAGAGAGGAGTGAGAATAAAAGAAAAGAATTGGATTGAATGATAAAAATAAGGATAAAAGATAAGAAAGAATAATTAAAAAAAGAAGCGTTGAGAATATAATAAAAAGAAAGAAAGAAGTGTATAAAGGGGATATATAAAAAACCACTACCATAACAACCCAAAAAACTAAAATTAAATTATTTAATAAAGGGAATAATATTTAATATAGAAAATCTCAAATAAACAAACTACAACATCAATCAAAACTCTACAAACAAAATCTAAAAAAAACTATCTACACCTCACCCACCAAACACTCAATACACCACCACACAAACCCACACTAAACCTTTACAAATAAATAAAACAAGAATACAAAACAAAAACTTTAATTTATATCTTCCTTTTCAAATCAAACTTCCCTTAAAATACAACATCAACCAAAAAACAAACAATAAAACCCATACCGAACACTACATGACGAACCCACTTACTAAAATCATGCATTAACATCCATAACACTACCCATAACAAACCAACCAACACACACCCAACCAAAATCAACCACAACCAAACCAATCCAAAAAAAACAAACACAACCACAAAACTACACAACAACTTCGAATTAAAAAATTCCACCTAAAAACTACCAAACCAAACAATAATTAAAAAAAAGTAGATAATAATAACCAAAAACCTCAAAACAACTTACCCGTTTTTAAAAATTAAATTTGATAAACAAACCATTTAAAAAAAAAATCTACAATTCAAATAAAAGAGAGAAAGTGAAATAATGGGTATTTATTATTATAAAAAAATTTAGAGAGAAAAATAAAAGATAAGAAAAAAAAGGAAGAGAAATAATAATAGAGTGAAATAAACTCACCAAAAACTTCCAACTATAACAAACAAACAAACAAAACTAACCTACTAAATAATGAATAAAATTTGGAGTTAAAGGAAAATGATTAAATTATATATGTAAGGTATTAAAAATAATAAATTAAATATGGTGGTGTAAAATAAATTTTAGGTTTTTAAATGTGAAGAGAAAAGAGTAAAGGAAATTATAAAAAAAAAAACAAACTAAAAACATACCCCAACACCAAAACGACCTAGAAAGATTATTATTTATTTAAAAATCATTAAAACCAAAAATTAAACACACCCACACACACTCAACAAACAAATAATTTACATCCTAAAACAACTAAAACACTAGTCTATAAGAAAATAAAATAAAAAAAAAATTATAAAAATAAAATGAAAAAATAGTAGATAAGTGAAAAAAAAGAAAAAATGAAAGAAAAAGAAAAAACAAAAACACAAAAAATAAACTATACATAAACAATGAATAATATAGCCATACCTTTTCACCCAAACACATCACAAAACCTAATACATTTCAAACATAAAACAAAACAAAAAATCTAACTACAACAAAGAAAAACCACCCCACTATCTTTCATCAAAACCAAAATTTATTGGATATAAAGAAAAAAAAAATCAAAATAAAACCCACCCTTACTCAAAACACAAACCCCACACCATAAAAACCAAACTCTATCACACCCAACTCAACACTCACCACAAAAAACACACAATAACTAAAAAAATATTGCGATAAAAATATAAACGGAAAATAAAACAACTACACTTTTACAACTACTACAAAATACTTACTTCCACTTAACACCTAATTCACAATAAACAAACATATGCAAAAATATTGAGGAGGTAGGTATGGGAGAGATGGAAGGGTAATGGAGGAGGTGAAGGTTGAGAAGGTAGTGCGAAAAAATAAAAATAAATAAAAACAAACCGGAGAATAAAAAACAAACCCCACAATAAACCACTACACAAACACAACAAAAACAATAATTAAATAAAAATTAATAATATAAAACACAATACATATCAAAAGAAAAAAAAAACACACAACTAACCATACAAACATAAATATATAATAAAAATGAGGAAAGAATGAAGAAAATGAGGGGGTGGGAGAAAAGAGAAAAAAAAAAAAAAGGGGGTAAGAGAGTAGTGAGAGATGGAGAAAAAGAAGAGGTTAGAGATGGTATATAATAGAGTAGGGGGTAGTAAAATTAGAGAGAGTAAGAGGAGAAGAAAAAAAAAAAGTAAGTGAAGAGGAGGTATTTATACAATCATTAAACCACCCCTAAACAAACAAAACACCATAACCAATCATAAAAATTACACTAACACAACACAAAAACAAACCAACAAAAATATCAACTCCAACTCTAACCAACCCAATATACCCTACTAACCAATCAAAATAAAAGAACTCCCACAACGAAACCACCCACATTCTCACAATAATAAAAAAAAATATAATAGAATAAAAAATAAAAGTAAATAAGAAATAAGTATATTATAATATATATTGGGGTAAAGAGGTAATAAGGGAAGAAATGTAGAATAAGTAAAGAGAAGAAGAAGTAAGGAGAGGGAGTATAGATAGAAGGTTGAAGTGATAAAAGAGAGAGTTAGTAGGAGTTATAAAATATTTAATAATAAATAATTATAAATAATAATATAAAAAAAATTTAATAAATTAATAAATATAAAAAATTAGAGAGGAAAGTATAACCTTAATATTATAAAAATAAAAAATAAATAAAAAAAAAAAATATATAAATAACACACAAATAAGATGAAGGAAATAATAATATAATAATTAAAAAATAAAAAATAAAAAATTATAATATAAAAAAATTTAAAAAAAAAAATTAAAATAAATAACTTTAACATAGAAAGGGAAAAATACAACAGTGAAGGAGGGAAGAAATAGAAAAAATAAAAAAAAATTAAAGGAAAGAGAAAAAATGTAAAAATAAAAATAATAAATAAATAACTCTATTATTAACACAAAACCTACTATTACAACAAAACTTAATAAAAATTAAAATAATATATATATATTAATAATAAAATTATAAAAATAAAAAAATGTAAAATTTAAAAATAAAAAAAAAGAAATATATAAAATATAAAATACTTAATAAATAAAAAAAAAAAATTATAAATTAATAGTAAAATTAAAAATATAAATTATAATTAAAATTAAAAAAAAATATAAAAAAAAAAAAATAAAAAAATTGAAGAAAATGTAGGGAGGAATAAAATATTAGGTGTATAGAGATAGATTAAGTTAAAACACAACTTTTTATAACTAAACACATTAATAACAACAATACTAAACAATAAACTACAAATAATAACACACTAAGAAAAAAGAAAATAATAATAAATAAAAAAAACTATACCTCTAAAATTTTAACCCCACCACAACACACAAAACTACACCAAAGCAAATTAAACAACACCACACTACACCCCTACAGCCCACACCATAACACAAACAACATAACCCCACCAAATCATACAAAAACACCACAACACCAAAACACG
>JAIWJD010000007.1:2614551-2653526 GCA_022818045.1 Neotoxoptera formosana | reverse complement strand
GGGGTTTTTTGAGGTGTTTTTTTTTTTTTTTGTTTTTGGGTTTTTTGGTTTTTTTTGGTGTTGTGTTTTTGTGTTGTTTTTGTTTTTTGGGTATTTTTTGTTTGTTGTTTGTTTTTTGGGTTTTTTTGATTGATGTTGTTTGTTTTTGTGTGTTGTGTGTTTGTTTTTGTTGATTGTTTGTGTTGTGATTTGTTGTTTGTGTTTTGTTGTGTTGTTTTTGTTTTTGTTTTGTTTTGATTTTGTTTTTGGTTGTATGTTTGTTGTGTTGTTTGTTTGTTGATGTGTGTTGGTGTGGTGTTTGGTTGGTTGTGATGTTGTGTTTTTGTGTTGTGTTTTGTTGTTTTTTTGAATTAGTGTGAGGATGTGAATTACGGGGTTAGTTGAATTTGTAGGATATGGAATGGTAGTGTTGTGGGATGCTGTTGGATTGGAAGTGTGAATTTGGGGACTTTTTGTTTTGGGAGGTTGTGTGGGTTGGTTTGTTTTGGGGTGTTGGGGTGGTTAGATATCTTGTGTGTGGAATTGTTTTTTGTTTGAACTTGTTGTGTTGTGTGTCTTTGATTGTGATGCTCTGGGGAGTCGATTGATGTTTTGTTTTCGTTTGTTTTTTTATTGCTTGTATTCGTTGGACTGTGGTCTTTGTGGGGCTTTTCTGGGGTGTTGTTTTTTTGAGGGTTGTGTGGGTTGGTTTGATGTTGTTGTTTTGTGATGTGTGAAGTTGTTGTTGTCTGGGTGGAATGACGTGTTTTTGTTGGATGTTTTGATTGTTGGAAGTGTGATTTGTTGATGAGTTTGTTCTGTGAGTGCTGTGTGTGATTTGGTTGTGGTGAAAGAAGTTTGTGATTTGTATGTTCTGTGGGGTTGTGTGGGGGGTGGAATGGCGTGGTGTTGATGCTTCTTTGTTGTGTTGTCTTGTTATGTTGTGATTGTGTGCTGGGTTGTTGCTTTTTTTTGTTGTGGTGAAGATTTAGGATTTTGTTGTGATGAGGCGTGGATGGGATGTTGAATGTGACTGTGTGGTGTTGATTGGTGTTTTTGATTTGGGTGATTTTTGAAGTTTGTGGGTGTATGTGGGGTGGTGTAAGTGGGGTGGGCGCGGTGGTGTTGTATTTTTTGTGATTTGTGTGTTTGGGCTTGAGTGGGTTTTGAGGATTGAGTTGGTGACTGTGACCTGTATTTGGATTTTGAATTTTTGATTTTTTTTTTTTGTTGTTTTGATTGCTTTTTGTTGTTTGTTTTTTTGATTTGTTGATTTGTTGATTTGTTGTGTTTGTTGTGATTGATGAATTTGTGTTGTGTGTGTTATGTTTTGATTGATTTTTTGAAGTTTTGTGAAATTATTTGTGGGTTGATGCTGTTTGTTTCTTTTTAGGTTGATTTTGTGTTTGTTTTGTTTGTATGTTTGGGTTGTTTTTTTTTTGTGGATGTGTTTTTAGGGTGGTGTGTTGTGTCCTTTGTGTGTGTGATTGATGCACTGATTGTGATTTTGGGAATTTGTGAATTTTGTTGTTGCTTTTTGTTGTTGAATGTGGTGCATTGTTTGATTGTGTTGTCGTTGATTTGTTGTGTGTTTGTTGATTTGTGAGCATAGATTGATGATGTTGGTTGATGGTTGATTGATGAGTTGTTTCGAATTGGAAGTTTCTGTGATTTGACTTTTGAGGTTTGATTGTCTGATTTTTTGATTTGCTGAATGTAGAGTTTGAATGTTGTGTGGTTTTTTGTATGCTTTGTTTTTGTTGATTGATTGTGTTTGTGGACTGTTGTTGTTGTGTTGTTTTCGTGTGTGTGTTTTATTGTTGTTTTGTGGTTTGTCTTTTCGTATTGCTTTTTCTGATTGTTTGTTTTGGTTTTGTGTGTTGTTTTTTGTATTGTTGGATGTGTTTTGGGTGCATTTTTGCTGTTGGTTTGGATGGTCTTTGTGTGTTGATTTGGTTGTTTGTTGGTGATTGATTATGGTTGATGTGTGTGTAGTTGTGATGTTTGTGTGTGTTTTTGAAGTTGGTTGTGTTAGTGGTTCTGTGGGTTGTGTTTTAGTGTTTTTGTATGAATTTGATTTTTGGGTTGTGCTGTTAGGTGTGAGGGTGGTGAAGTCAGGATGACACTTGAGGGTGGTGTGTTTGATGTGTGTATTGATGTTGTGTTGTTTGTGTTGTTTTTGTTTGTTTTTGTTTTATTTGTGATTGTGTTTGATGTGATTGGTGTGTTTGTGTGTTTTTGACATTTTTGTGATGTGAAGTGTTTGATTTGTGCCGTGATTGTGGGTGTTGTGTTTTTTGTTTGCTTTTGGTTGATGTTTTGTCTTGTGGTGTGTTGGGTTGTTTTGCTGGTTGCTTGTGGGTGTTGATGACGGTTGTTGATTTGTTTTGTGTGTATTGTGAATTTGAGCAAGTGCTTTGTGTTGGTGTGTTGGGGATATTGTAATGTGTTGGGTGATCTAGTTTTGTTGGATGATGTGGGGGATGATTTGGGCTGTTTGGGTTTTGGAGGATGGGTGGTGGTGGGGGTTGTGTGATGTTGGAATTGGGGTTTTGGTGAGGAGGTGGTTATTGACGGAAGTGGGTGGTTGCTGGGTTGGGTGTTGTGCGGTTGTGGTTGGGGTCTTTTGTGGGCTTGGGGATGTTGAATCGGTGTGTTTGCTGGGTGAATGGTGTGATTGAATGTGTTGTTATTGTGATGATTGATGTCGATTTTTTGTTTTGTGATGTTTTTTTGTGTGATTTTTTTTTGTTTTGTCGTGTTTTGTGTTTTGTTTTTTTGGGTTTTTTGGTGTTGGGCTTTGTGAAGGTACTTTGGGTCTTGTATTTTAGTGTTGATTTGAAGTTAATTTCTGTGATTGCTGTTTGTGATGTTTTCGTTGTGTTGACTTCTGTGATGGTTGTTTTTTATCAGAGTTTTTTTGTTGATTTTGAGTGTTTTATTTGATGATTGGTGGTGGGTCTTTTGTGTGGGGATGGTGGGGTGTGATGGTTGGAGGTCTGATGGTTTTTTGATTGAGGTGGTTGTGTGGTGTGAAGTGATGATTGTTGTGTGTTGTTTGTGTGAGGGTTAGGATTTGTTTGATGGGGGGGGGTTTGTTGTTGTTGAGGTTTTTGATGTTTTGTGTGTTTTTGTTGTTGTGTTGGGTTTTTTGTGTGATTGTTGGTTGAATTTTTTGGTTGTGTTATTGATGATAGTTGGAATGTTTTGGAGGGTGTGGTGTGTGTGGGTGTCTTGTTGATGTTTCTGCTTTGTGTTGTGTTGGTGTTTGGAATGCAGATTTTTGTGTTGGTGTTTTGATTGTTGCTGAATGTTTATTGTGTTTTGTTGTGATGTTGCTTTGTGTTCGGTTTTGTGTTGATGAGTTTTGATGTGTTGTTTGGTTGTGATTTTTTGTTTTTGGTGCTGTCGTTTGTTGTTGGTTGTTTTGGGTTTGTGTTTGTCTTTGGGTTGGGGTTTGGCTGTGAAATGTTGTTGTGATGTTTGAGAAGGTGGGGTAGTGTTTCGGGTGGGGTGAGGGTGTTTTTGTGGGTTTGGTTGTTGATTGAATGATGTGCTGATTTGTGTTTATGTTCTGAGTTTTTTTGTGTTGTAGTGGTTGATTGTTCGATGTAGATCCTCCCCATCCCCCCCCCCCCGCTCGCTGGACACTCCTGTTTTTTTGTTTAGCCCCCTTGTCCGCCCCGCCCCCACCCCCCCCCTCGCCCCCCCCCCGCCCCCGCCTACCGCCCCCCCCCCGCCCCTCCGTATTGTGAAGTTTTTGTTTTGTGTTGTGTGTGTGTGTTTGGAATGTTTTTGTTTTTTTGTGGGCTATTGTTTTTTTGTAGTTGTTGTGCTTTTGTCTGCTGTGCTGTGAAGTTTTTTGTGTGTTTTTGGCAGGTGGATTTGTTTTTGATTGTGAGAATTTGTTTGTGTGTGTGATGTCTGCTTTTGCTTTGTGTGAATTGTTTGTGGTTGTGTTCCTTTTGTTTTGATGAGTGTGTGAGTGCTTGTTTGTTGTTGTTTGTGTTTTTGTGTGATTGTGACTGTGATTTTTGCTTTTGATTGTTGATGTATTTTTTGTTGTTGTTTTGAATGTTGGTGTTTGTTTTTTGGTTTGTTATTGTGTGTGTTGTTTTTGTTTTTTTTGAGGGGTTGGATTAATTGATCCTTTGTCTGTGGATGGATTTCGATGTGCTTTGTTGTTTGTTTGTTTTTGATTGTGTGGGGTGTTGTGTTGTGTTGATGATATGTTGTGTTGTTGTTGTTGATTTGATTAGTGATTAGTGTTGTTGTGAGTGTATTTGTTTGATTCTGTCTTGTGCTTGTTGTTGTGAAAGCGGTTGTTGTTGTGATGATGTTTGTTGTTGTTGACTTGTTTGTTGTATGTTTGAATGGTGTGCTTTGGGTGCTGGTTTTTTGATGTGTTGTGATTTGAGTGGTGGGTGTGATGTGTTTTATTGACTGTTGTTTTGATTGTGTGTTTTGAGTGTTTTTGTTTTGTGTGGGGATTTGGTTTGTGTGGATTGTGATTGATTTTGTTGGCTTTTTGTGTTGTTTGTGGATGAAATTGGTTGTTGTCGTGTTCGGAGGCTGATTCGTTGTTTGTTGATGATTGTTGTGTGTTCGTTATTTGTGTTGTTGATATCGTGTGATTTGTTGACCTTGTTGGACTGTGTGTGGTGGTGATGTTGTTGGATTGGTAGATGTAGTCTGGGTGGGTGTGTGGAAGTTGCGTTTGTTGTTGCTTGTTGGTTGTTTGTGATTGTTTGCTGTTGTGTATGTGTTGATGAATGTTGTGTGTTTTTGTTGTTTGGTTTGTTAGTGTTGTTTTTGGTGTATGATTGGGACGTGAATGTGTGGGGAAGCCTGGGGGTGATTGGGGGGTGTTGTGTGTTTTGATTGAAGTGGCCGGGGTGAGGTGACTAGTGTGATTGGGTTTGTTGTGTTAGAGTGTTGATTGGTTTGGTTTGGATGTTGGATGCTGGTTGTTATTTGCTATTTGATGTTTGTGTATTGTGTTTTTTGTGATGTTTTGACTCTGTTTTTTGTGTGTGTTGGGTGATGGTTTTGGTTGTGATTGTTGTGTGTGTGTGTGGAATGTTTTTTGTGAGTGAATGTTGTGTGTTCTAGTTGGTGATGTGGGTTGTTTTTGGTGTTGGGTTGCGTGTTAGTTGTGTTGATGGGATGAAGTTGTTTGACGTTGGTTTGTTGATTTGTTGTTTTCGCAGTTGTGTGTGATTGAACTGTGGTGGTGTGATTGTGTTTGATTGATGATTGCTTGTGATGATTGGATGTGATTGTTTTTTGGTGTTGCGATTGTGCTGATTTTTTCTTGAATTTGTTATTGTTTGATGGAATGTGTTTGTGAATTTGGATGTTCTTATTGTTTGTGTCTTTGTGTGTTGGTTGTGTGAAGCTGTTTTTGTGGTTGTGGGTTGTGAGTTGTTTTTGTTGTTTGTTGTCTTTGTTGATTTGTTTTGGGTTTGTTTTTGATGGGTGATGTGTGTTTGTGTGAATGTTTTTTTCTTTTGTTTGTGTTTTGAGTTCTTGTGTTAGTTGGAGTTGCTTTGATGCGTGGTGTGTTGTGTGGTGTATGTGGTGTTGTCTTGACTGTGTGATTCTGTATGGGGGGGGGTGTTTGAGTGATGGTTTTTGTTTTCGCTCTTTGATGTGTGTTTTTGGTGTTTTGATGAATTTGCTTGATGGTTGTGAGAAATGTGTTGGATGATGTAGGTGTTTGGATGATTTTGTCGCTGTGGTCTTTGATGCTTGTGTGTTTGATTGTTGTGTGATTTGTGTGATTTGATGTTTTGTTTGTGGATTTGTGATATTTTTTTGTGATGTTGATGTGTTTTGGGTGATTTTTTTTTTTTGGGTTTTTGGTGGGGGGGGGGGGGGGGGGTGTGGACAAACACACAGCACACTACACACACACACAAAACATGGGGATAAATGTATGTTTTTGTTTATGATTTTGAATGTCTTGATTGAATTTTTGACTTGTGTTTGTGTTGTTGTTTGTGTTTTGTTTGTTGTTTTGATGTTTTGTTTGTTGCTTTTTTTGTTTTTTTTTGTTTGTTGTGTGATGATTTGTTGTGTGTTGATTGTTGTTTTGTTGTTTTTGTGTGTGTTTATTTGTTGTGTGTGTTTGAATTGTTTTGTTTTTTGGTTTGTGTTGTTGTTGTGTTGTGTGTTGGTTTTGATGTTGTTGTGTTGTGATTGTGTGTGATTTGGTTTTTGTTTTTTTTTTTTTGTTGTTTGTTTTTTGTGTTGTTTTTTTTGTGTTGTTTGTTGTGTTTGTTGTTGATTTTTTTTGTGTTTTTTGTTTTTTGTGTTTTTTGTTTTTTTGTTGTTGTGTTTTTGTGTTTTGTTTTGATTGTTGTTTTTTTTTGTTTTTTGATTTTGATTTTTTGATGGTTTGTGTTTGTGTGATGTTTTTGTTGTTTTTGTTGTGTGTTGTTGAAGGTTGTTTTTTTTTGTTTTGTTTGTTGATTTTTTGATTTGTGGTGTGTGTGATTTGTGTGTTTTGTTTTTTTGATTTTTTTTTGTTGGTGTGATTTTTTGTTTGGTTTTTTTTTTTGTCTGTTTGTTTTTTTTTGTTTTGCTGATTGTGTTTTTGTTGTTTTGTTGGTTTTGATTGTGTTTTTTTTTGTTGTGTTGTTGATTTTTTTTTGTGTGATGTGTTGTGTGTTTTTTTGGTTGTTGTGATTTGTTGTTTGTTGTGTTTGTGTTTTTGTTGTTTTTTGTGTGTTGTTTGTTTGTTTTTTGTTGTGTTTTTGTTTGATTTTTGTTTTGTTTTTGATTTTGGTGTGTTGTGTGTTTTTTGTTTGTTGTTTGGATATTTTGTTTGGTGTTTTTTGATGTGTGTTGTTTTGTGTGTTGTGTTTTTTGATTTGTGTTTTATGTTTGTTGAATTTTGTTGTGGTTTGATGTGTTTTGTGTTTTGATGTTGTTTTTTGTGATTGTTGTGTTTGTTGTTGTGTTGATGTTTTTGTTTGGTGTTGTGTTTTGTGGTTGTGTGATTGTGTTTTTTGTGTTTGTGATTTTGTGGTGTTGATTTTTTGGTGTTGTTTTTTTTTTTGGGTTTTTTTTGTTTTGTTGTGTTGTGATGTTTTTTTGTTGTTTTGGTTGTGTGTTTTGTTTTTTTGATGTTGTTGTTTGTGTTTTGTGTGTTTTTTTGGTTTGTTGATGTTGTTGTGTGTTTGTTTTTTTTGTGTGTTTTTTTGTTTTTTGTTGTTGTTTTTGTTGGTTTGTGTTGTTGTTTTTTGTGTTGTGTGTTTTGTTGTTGATTTGTTGTGATTTTTTTTGTGTTTGTTGTTTTGTTTTGAT
This sequence comes from Neotoxoptera formosana, assembly GCA_022818045.1. Lineage (NCBI taxonomy): Eukaryota > Metazoa > Arthropoda > Insecta > Hemiptera > Aphididae > Neotoxoptera > Neotoxoptera formosana. Next base: position 2,646,236 of record JAIWJD010000007.1, on the reverse strand, counting down.
GGTTTGTGTGTTTGTGATTTTTGTTTTGTGTGTTTGTTGTTTGTGTGTTGTGTGTTTGATTTTTGATTTTGTTTTGTGTTGTTGTTTGTGTTGTGATTTGATTGTTTCGTGTGGTTTTGATGTTTGTTTGTTTTTGTGTTTGTTTGATTGGTTTGTTTTTGTGTTTTGTGATTTGGTTGTTTGTTTGTTTTTTTTTGATTTTTTTGTTGTTTTGTTTGTTGTTTTTTTTGTTTTTTTGGGTTGTGTTGATTTGGTGGTTTTTTTTGTTGTTGTTTTGTTTGTTTGTTTTGTTGATGGTTGTGTTGTTTTTTGATTTTTTGTTTTTTTGATGTTGTGATTGTTTGTTTTTGTTTTGTGTGTTTTTTTGTTGTTTGGTTTTTGTGTTGTTGGTTTGATTGTTTGTGTGTTGTGTTTGTTTTTTGTTGGATTTTTGTTTTGTTTTTTTTGTTGTTTTTTGATTTTTGGATTTGTTTTGGTGTTTGTTTTGATGTATTTTTTGTTGTTTTTGTTTTGTTGTTTGTGTTGATTTTTTGGTTGTTTTTTTCTTTTGTTTTGTGTGTGTGATTGTTTTGTTGGTTGTGTTGTTTTTTGATTGTTTTTTGTTTTGTTTTGTTGTGTGTTTTTGTTGTTGTGTTTGTGTTTTGTGTTGATTGTCGTTTGTGTTGTTGTTTTTGTTTTGATGTGTTTTGTTTTTGTGTGTTGTTTTGTTTGTTTGTTTTTGTTTTTTTGTGGTGTTTGTTGTTTGTTTGTTGATTTGTTGTTTGTTTTGTTTGTTTTGTGTTTTTGATTGATTTGTGTGTGTTTGTTGTGGTGAGTGTGTTTTTTTGATTGTTTTTGGTGTTTGTTTTTGTTTGTTGTTGTTGATGTGTTGTTTTTTTGTTTTTTTGTTTTTGTTGATGTTGTTTGTTGGTTGTTTGTTTTGTATTGTTTTTGTGGTTGTGTTGTTTGTTTGTTGATTTTTGTTTTTTTTGATTTTGTGATTTTTGTTTTGTTGTGTTGTTTTTGTTGTTGGTGTTTGTTTTGTGTTTTTGTGTTGTTGTTGTTTTTTGTTTTGTGTGATTGTGGTGTTTGTTTGTGTTTGTGTGTTGTTTTGGTTTGTGTGATTTGTGTTTTGTGTTTGTTTGTTGATTTGTTTTTTTGTTGTGTGTTTTTTGATTGTTGTTGTTTGTGTGTTTTGTTTTTGGTTTTGTTTTTGGTTTTTTTTGTGTTGTTTTTTTTTTTGTTTGTTGTTTTGTGTTGTGTTTTTTTGTGTGATTTGTTTTTTGTGATTGTTTGTGTTTGTTTTTTTTGATTGGATGTTGTGTGATGTGTGTTGATGTGTTTTTGATTTTGATTGTGGTTTTTTTTTTTGTTGTGTTTTTTTGTTTTTGTTTGTGTTGGATTTGTTTGATTTGTTTGTTTGTTGTGATGATTTTTTTTTTTTGTTGTTTGTTGTTTGTTTGTGTGTGTGATGTTTTGATTTTGTTGTTTGTGTGTTTGTTTTGTGTGTTTTGTGTTGTTTGTGTTTGTTTTTTGATGTTTGTTGTATTGTGTTTTTGTGTTGTGTTTGTTTGTTGTTTTGTTGTTTGTGTTTTTTTTTTTTGATTGATGTTGTATGTTGTTTTTTGTGTGTTTGTGTTGTTTGTGTTGTGATTTTTGTTATTGATTTTTGTGTGATTTTTTGATGTGTTGTTTTTGTGTGGTTTGATTGTTTTTGTGGTTGTGGTTTTGTTGGATGTTGTTTTTTGTTTTTGGTTTGATTGTGTGTGTGTGATTTGTTTGTTTTTTTTTTGTGTTGTTGTTTTGTTTTTTGGTGTTGTGTTGTTTTGATTGTTGTTGTGTGATTGGTTGTTTGTGGATTTGTTGTTGTGTTGTTTGTGTTGATGTGTTGTGTTTGTTGTTTTTGTTTTGTGTTTTTTTTGTGTGTGTGATTTTGTTTGTTGTTGTTTGTTGTTGTGTTTTTTTTTGTTTTGTTTTGTGGTTTGATTTGTTTGTTTTTTGATTTGTTGTTGTTGTTTGTTTGTGTTTGTGTTGTTTGTTTTGTGGTTGTTTTTTGTGATGTTTGATTGATGTTTGTGTTTTTGTGTTTTTTTGTGTTTTGTTGTGTTTGTTTTGTTTTTTGTTTGTTTGGTTTGTGTTTTTTTGTTTTGTTGTGATTTTGTTTGTTTTGTGTGATGTTTTGTGTGTGTTGTTGTATTTTTGTTTTTGATTGTGATGTGATTTGTTTGTTTGTGTTTGTTGTGTTTTTTTGATGTTTTGATTGTGTGTGTGGTTGTTTGTTGTGTTTTGTTTTTTGATTTTGTGTGTTGATTTTGTGGTGTTTTTGTTTTGTTTGTTTTTGTTGTTGTTTGTTGATTGTGTTTTGTGTGTTGTTTTGATTGTTGATTGTTGTTGTGTTATTTTGTGTGTGTTTGTTTTTTGTGATTTGTTTGATTGTTGTGTTTTTTTTGTTGTTGTTTTTTGTTTTGTTTGTGTTTTTGTTTTGTTTTTTTTGTTTTTGTGTTTTTGATGTGTTTGTTGTTGTTGTTTGTGTGTGTGTGTTGTTTGTTGATTTGTTGTTTGTTTTTTGTTTGATTGTTGATTTTGATGTGATGTTTGTGTTTGTGTGTTTGTTGTTTGTTTTTGTAGTTTGATTTTGTGTGTTTTGTTTTGTGTTTGTTGTGTTTGATTGTTTTTTGTGTTGTGTTTTTTTTTGTTTGTTTGTTGTTTTGTTTTTGTTGATTTGTGTTTGTGTGTTTGTTTTTTTGAATTTTGTTTGTGTTTGATGTGTGTTTGGATTGTTTGTTGTTTTTTTTTTTTGTTGTTTTGATTGTGTTGTTTTGTGATTTTGTGTGTTTTTTTTTGTTTGATGGTGTGATTTTTTGTTTGTTGTTTTTGTGTTTTGTTTTTTGTTTTTTGTGTGTGTGATGTGTTTTTGATTTGTTTTTGATTTTTGGATTTTTTGATTTGATTTTGTTTTTTTTGTTGTGATTGTGTTGTGTTTGTTTTTGTTTGATTTGTGTTGTGTATGTGTTTTGTTGTGTGTTGTTTTGTTGTTTTTTTGTGTTGTTTGTGTTTGTTGATTTTGTTGTGTTTTGTTGTTTTGTTTTTTGGATTTTTTGTTGTGTGTTGTTTTTTGATTGTTGTTGTTGTTGTGTTGTTGTGTGTGTGATTTTTTGTTTTTTTTGTGTTTTTTGTTTGTTTTTGTTGTTTGTTTGTGTGTTTGTTGATTTTTTTGTTTGTGTGTTGTTTGTTTTTTGATTGTTTGATTTTTGTTTTTTTGTTTTTTGATTTGGTTTGTTATTTGGTGTTTTTTTTTGTGTGTTTTTTGTTTGGTTTTGTTTTTTGTTGTGTTTTTTTTGTTTGTTTTTTTTGTTTTTGTTTGTTGTTTTTTTTGTATGTTTTGGTTGGTTTTGTGTTGTGTTGTTTGTTGTTTGATTTTTGTGTTTTTTGTGTTGTTGTGTTTTGTTTGGATTTTTTTTTTGTGTTGTGATTGTTTTGTTTTTGTGTTTTTGTTGTGTTTTTTGTTTTTTTGTGTGTTGTGTTTTTGGTTTGTGTTTGTTGTTTTGTTTGTTGTTGTGTGATGGTTTTGTGTTTGTTGTTTTGTTGTTTTGTATGTTTGTTGTTTGTTGTGTTTGTTGTGTGTTTTGTGTTTTGTTTTTTGTTTTTTTTGTTTTGTTGTGTTTGTTTTTTGTTTTTGTGTTTGATTTGTTGTTGTTTGTTGGTTTGTTGATGTTGGATTTTTTTGTTTGATTGTGTTGTTTTTGTGTGTTTTTGTTTTTGTTTTTGTTTGTGTGATTGTTGTTGATTTTTGTTGATTGTTGATTTTTGTTTGTTGTTGGTTGTGTGATTGTGTGTTTTGTTTTTGTGTGTTTTGTGTTTTTTTGTGTTGATTTTTTTGTTTTTTTTTGTGATTGGTTTTTTTTGTTTTGTGTGTGTGTTTTGTTTTTGTTTGTGTGTTTTGTTGATTTTTTTGGTTGTTTGATTTTTGTGATTTTGTTTTTTTTTTGTTGTTTTGATTTGTGTTGTGTGTTTTTTTGTTTGATTGTTGGTGTTTTGTTGTGTGATTGATTTTTGTGATGTGTTGTTGTTTTGTTGATGTGTTTGTTGTTGTGTTTTGTGTTTGTGTGTTTTTGTTTTTTTTGTTGTTGATTGTGTTTTTGTGTTTTTTTGTGTTGTTGTGGTTTTGTGTGTTGTGTTTTTGATTGTTTTTTTGTTTTTGTTTGTTGTGTTGTTTTGGTGATTTGTTTGTTTTGTTTTTTGTTTGTGTTTGATTGATGTGTTTTTTGTTTTTTTGTTTGTTGTTTGTTGTTTGTTTTTGATTGGTTTTTGTTGTTTGTTTGTTTTGTGTTGTGATTGTTTGTTGTTGTGTTTGTTTTTGTTTGTGTTGTGTTTTTTGTGTTTTTGTTTGATTTTTTGTTTGTTTTTGATGTTGATGTGTTGTGTTTTTGGTTTTGTGTTGATGTTTGTTTGGTGTTTTTTTTTTTGATTTTTTTTGTTTGGTTGTGTTTTTTTGTTGTTTGTTGATTTTGTTTTTGTTGTGGTTTTGTGTGTTTGTTTTGTTTGATTTTTATTGTGTTGTTGTGTTTTGTTTTTGTTTTTGATTTGTGTTTTTGATTGTTGTGGTTTATTGTTGTTTTTGTTTGTTGTGATTTGTTGTTTGTTGTTTGATTTGTTGTTGTTTGATTTTTTTTGATTGTTTGTGTTGTTTTTGTGTTTGGTTGTGTGTTGTTTTTGATTTTTGTTGTTTTTGTGTGTGTGTTTTTGTTGTTTGTTTTGATTTTTGTGTTTTTGTTTTGTGTTGATTTGTTGATTTTTTGTGTGTTTTTTGTTTTTGATGTTGTGTTTTTGTTTGTTGTTTGTGATTTTGTTTGGTTTGTTTTTTTTGTGGTTTTTGGTGTTGTTTTGATTTGTGTGTTGTGTTTGTTTTGTTTTGTTTTGATTGTGTTGTTTTGTTTTGTGGTTTGGTGTTTGTTTTGTTGTTTGTTTGTGTTTGATTTGTGTTGTTTGTTTTTTGTTGTTTGTGTTTTTTTTGATTTGTTTGATTTTTTTTGTGTGTGTTGATTGTTGTGGTGTTTTTGTTGTGTTTGTGTTGTTTTTGGTTTTGATTTTTGGTTTTTGTTTTGTTTTGTTTTGTTTTTTGATGTTTTGATGTGTGATGTTTTGTTTGTTGTGTGTGTGTTTGTTGTTTTTTTGTTTTTGTTGTTTGTTTGTGTTGTTTGATTGTTTTTTTTGTTGTTTGTGTTGTTGTTTGTGGTGATTTTTGATTGTTGATTTTTGATTTGTTGTTTGTTTTGTTTTTTTTGTGTGTTGATTTGTTTGTGATGTTGTTGTGTTTGGTGATGTTGTGTGTGTGTTTTTGTTTGTTGTGTTGTGTGTTTTTGTTTTGTGTGTTTTTTGTGTTGGTTTTTGGATTTTGTTGTTGTGTGTTTGTGTTTGGATTTGGTTTTGTTTTTTTTGTTTGTTGTTTGTGTTTTTGTGTGATTTGTGTGTGTTTGTTTTTTGTTGTGTGTTTGTGTTTGTGATTTTGTGATGTTGTTTGTTTGTTGTTTGGTTTTGGTTTGTGTGTTTTGTGTTGTGTGTTTTTGTGTGTTGTTTGTTTTTTGTTGTTTTGTGTGTTTTGATTTTTGTTTGTGTTGTGTTGTGTGATTGTGTTTGTTTTTGTTTTTTTGTTTTTGTTGGTTTGTTTTTGTTGGTTTGATGTTTTTGTTTTGGTTGTTTGTTGTGATTGTTTTGTTTTGTTGTTTTTTGGTTTGGATTGTTTTTGTTGGTGATGTTTTGTTTTGTTTTTTTTGTTTGTGTTGATTTGTGTTTTGTTGATGTGTATGTTTTTTTTGTTTGTTGTTTTGTTGTTTGATTGTTGATTTGTTTTTTTTGTGTGTTTGTTGTGATTTTTTTTTTGTTTTGTGATGTTTTGTTGTGTTGTTTGATTGTTGTGGTTTTTGTGTTTGTTTTTTTTGTGTTTGTGATTTGTTGTTTTTGTTTTTTTGTTTGTGTGTTTTGTTGTGATTTTTGATTTGTTTTGTGTTTGTTTTTGATTTTTGTGTTGTTTTTTGTGATTTGTTTTTTGTTGTGTGTGTGTTGTGTTGATGTGTTTTGATTTTTTTGTTGGTGTTTGTTGTTTTTTTTTTGTTTTTTGTTTTTTTTGTTGTTTGTTTTTGTTTGTTTGTGATGGTGGTGTTGTGTTTTTGTTTGTGATTTTGTGTGTTTTGTGATTTGGTTTTTTGTTTGATTGTTTGTGTTTTTTGTGTGTTTTGTTTGTGTTTTTTGTGTGATGTATTTGATTTTTGGTTTTTTTTTGTTTTTTTTGTTTTTGTTTGTGTGATGTGTTGTGTTGTGATTTGTTGTTGTTTGTTTGTTTGTTTTTTTTGTTTGTTTGTTTTTGTGATTTTTTTGATTTGGTTGATTTTTTTTGTGATGATTTTTGGTTGTTTTTTTTTTTGTTTTTTGATTGTGTTTTTTGTGTGGTTGTTGTGATTGTTTGTTGTTTGTTTTGATGTGGTTGTTTGATTTGATTTGTTGTTTTTTGTGTTTGTTTGTTTGTGTTGTTGTGTTTTTGTTTGTGTTTGTGTTTGTTTTGATTTTTTTTGTGTTGTTTTTTTGTTTTTTGATTTTGTTTTTGATTGGTGTTTGATTGTTTGGTTGTTGATTTTGTTTTGTGTGTTGTTTTGATGTTGTTTGTTTTGTGTGTTGTTTTGTTGTGTGTTTGTTGATTGTTTGTGTGTGTGTGTTTGTGATTGTTTGTTTTTTGTTTGTTGTGTTGTGATTTGTGTGATTTGTGTTGTTTGATTGTTTTTGGTTTGTGTTGTTTTTTTGTGTGTTGTTTGTGTTGTTTTGTTTGTGGTTTGTGTTTTGTTTTTGTTGGTTTTTGTGTTTGGTGATTTTGTTTGTTGTTTGTGGTTGTTTTTTGTTTTTTGTTTTTGTTGTTTGTTGATTGTGTTTGTGTTGATTGTTGATGTTTTTTGTTTTGTTGTGTTTGTTTGATTTTGATTGTTGTTTTGTGTGTTTGTTTGTTTTTTTTTTTGTTTGTTTTTGATTGTGTTTTGTGTGTTGTGATTTTGTGATGTGGTGTTTGTGTTTTTGTTTGTTTTGTTGTTTTGTTTGTTTTTTTTTGTGTTTTTTGTTTGTGTTTTTTGTTTTTTTTTTGTAATGTTTTGTTGATTTTTTGTTGTTGTTTGTTGTTTGATTGTTGTGTTGTTTTGTTTTGATTTGTTTGTGTTTGGTTTTGTGTTTGTTTTTTGATTGTGTTTTTGATTTTTTTTTTTGATTGTTTTTTTTGTTGTGTGTGTTTGTTGTTTGATTGTTTGTGTGATTGTTTTGTTTTTGTGTTGGTTTTGTGTTGTGTTTGATTTGTGTTTTTTGTGATTTTATGTGTGTTGTTTTTTGTTTTTTTTTGATTTTGTGTTTGATTTGTTTTTTGTTTTGGTGTGTTTTTTGATTGTTTGTGTTTTTGTGTTTGTGATTTTTGTTTGTGTTTTGTTTTGGTTTGTTTGTTGTTTGTTGTTGTTTTTTGTTTTGTTGTGTTGGTGATTTGTTTTTGTGTGTTTGTTGTTGTTTGTGATTGTGTTGTGGTTGTTTGATGTTTGTTTGATGTTGTGTGTTTTTGTTTGGTTGTTTTTTGTGTGTTTTTGTGATTGTTTTTGTGTTGATGTGTTTTGTTGTTTTTGTTGTTTTGATTTGTTTTTGTGTTGTTGTTTTTTTGTGTTTTTTGTGTTTTGATGTTGTTTTGTTTGTGTTTTTTTGTTGTTGTGTTGTTTTTGATTTGTTGTGTTTTGTTTTTGTTGTTTTTGTTGGTTTTTTGTGTGTGTGATTTTGATTTTTGTGTGTTTGTTTGTTGTTGTGATTGTTTTGTTTTGTGTTGTTTGTTTTGTTGTTTTGTTTGTTGATTTTGTGATTTGTTTTTTTGATTTTTTTGTGTTGTTGTTGTTTGTTTGTTTTGTTTTGATTGTGTGTTTTTTTGTGTTTTTTTTGTTTGTTTGTGTTGTTTTGTTTGTTTTTTTGTTTGTGTTGTGGTTGATTGTTTGTGTGTGGTTTGTTTTGATTTTGATTGTGTTGTGTTTGTGTGTTTTTTGATTTTGTTTTTTGTGTTTTTGTTTTGTTGTTTGTTTTTGTTTGTGTTTTTGGTGTTTGTTTGTTTTTTTTTTTTGTGATTTGGTGTTTGTGTTGTGTTGATTTGATTTTTTTTTTTTTGTGTTTTTGTTTGTTGTTTTGTGTGTGTGTGTTTTTTGGATTGTTTGTGTGTGATGTTTTGTGATTTTGTGTTGTTTTTGTTGTTTGTTGTTTTGTGTTGTTTTTTTTGTGTTGTGTTGTTGTTTTGGTTTTGTTTTGTTGATTTGTTTTTGTTTGATTGTTGTTTGGTGTGTTTTTGTTTTTGTGTTTGTTTTTTTGTTGATTTTTTTGTGGTTTTGATTTGGTTTTGTGTTGTTTTGTTTGTTTGTTTGTTTTGTGTTTGTGTTTTGTTTGTGTTGATTGTTGTTTTTTGTGGTTGTGTTGTTTGATTTTTTTGATGTTGTGTTTTTTTGTTTTTTGTTTGATTTGTGTGTTGTGTTTGTTTGTTTGTGATGATTTTTTGTTTGTGTGTTTGATTTTTGTTTTTGATTTGTTGATTTGATGTTTTTTTTGTTTGTTTGTGTTTTTGTTTTGTTTTTTGTGTTTTTTTGTGTTGATTTTTTGTTTTGGTGTGTTTGTTGTTTGTGTTTTTTTTTTGGTTGATTTTTTTGTGATGTGTGTTGTGTGATTGTTTTGTGTTGTTTTGTTTGTTGGTGTTTTTGTTTGATTGTTTGTTTGTTGTTTTTTTGATGTGTGTGTTTTGTTGTTTGTGTTTGATTTTTTTTTTGATTTTTGTTGTTTGTTTGTTGGTTTTGTGTATTTTTTTTGTTGTTTTTTTTTGATTTTGTTTTTGTGATTGATTTTGTTTTGTTTGTTTGTTTGTTGTTGTTGATTTTTTTTGTGATTTTTGGTGTGTTTTGTTTGTTGTTTGTGTTGTTGTTTGTGGTGTTTGTTTGTTTTGTTGGTTTTGTTTGTTGTGATTGTGTTTTTTTTTGTGTTTTTGTTTTTGGTTTTTGTTTTGTTGTTGATTTTTGTGTTGTGTTGTTGTTGTTGTTTTTGTTTGTGTTTTTGTTTTTTGTGTGATTTTTTGTGTTTTGTGTGTTTTTGTGTTTGTTGATTTGTGATGATTTTTTTTTGTGATGTTGATTTTTGGTTTGTGTTTGTGTGTGTTTTTTTTGTGTGTGTTGATTTTTGTTGTTGTTTTTGTTGTTTGTTTGTGTGTGTTTGTTTTTGTGTGTTGTGTTTTGTTGTTGTTTGTTTGTGTTTTGTGATTTGATTTTTGTTGTTGTTTGTGTTTTGTTTATTTGGTTGTTTTGTTTGTTGTTTTTTTTTTTGTGTTGTTTGTTTGTTTTTTTTTGTTTGTTGTTTGTGTGTGTGTGTTGTTGTGTTTTTTTTGGTTTTTGTGTTTGAATTTGTTTGATTTGTTGTGTTTTTTTTTGTGTTTTTGTTTGTTTGTTGTGATGTTGTTTTTTTTTTGTGGTTTTGTTTGATTGTTGTTGTTTTGTTTTTGTTTTGTTTGATTGTTGTTGTGTGTTTTTTGTTTTTTTTTGATTTTGTGTGTGTTTGTTTGTTGTTTTTTTTGTTTGTTGTGTGTTGTGTGTGTTGTTTTGGTTTTTTTTTGTGATGGATGTGTGTTGATTTTGTGTTGTTTTGTTTTTTTTTTGATTGTGTTGTGATGTTTTGTTTTTTGTTTGTGTTGTTTGTTTTGTTGGATTGTTTGTGTTGTGTTTGGTTTGTTGTTTTTTTTGTGTGTTTGTTTTGTTTTTTTGATGTTGTTGGTTTTTTGTGTGTTTGATTGTTGTTTGTGATTTTTTTTGTGTGTTGTTTTTGGTTTTGTTTGTTTGTGTTTTTTTGATTGTGATTGTGTTGTTGTGTTTTGTTTTGTTTGTGTGTTTGTTGGATGTTTGTTTGTTTTTTTGATGGTTGTTTTTGTGTTTTTTTGTTGTTGTGATTTTGATTTTGTGTTGATTTTTTGATTGTTGTTGTGTGTTTTGTTTTTTTTGATTTTTGTTTTTTTGTTTTGTTTGTGTTTTGTTTTTGATTGTGTTTTTGATTGTGTTGTTTGTTTTTTTTTTTTTGTTTGGTTGTTTTTTTGTGTTTGTGTTTTGTGTGTTGTTGTTGTTTTGTGTTGATATTTGTTGTTGATTTTGTGTTGTTGTTTTGTTTGTTGTGTTTGTTGTTGTGTTTTTGTTGATTTTGTTGTTGTTGTTGATTGTTGTTTTTGTGTGTTTTTTTTGGTGTTTGTGTGTGTTTGTTTGTGTGATTTGTGTTGTGTTTTTTGTGTTTGTTGTGTGTTTTGTTTTGTGTTGTTTTTTTGTGTGTTGTTTTTGTGATGTTGTGTTTTGTGATTGTGATTTTGATTGTTTGTGTTGTTTTGATTGTTTTGTGTTTTGATTTGATGGTGTGTTTTTTGTGTTGTTTTGTTGTGTTTTGTGTTGTTTTTGATTTTGTGATTTTTTGTTTGTTTTGTTGTGTTTTTTGTTTTGTTTTTTTATTTGATGTTGTGTTTGTTGTGTTGGTGTTTTTTGATTTTTTTTGATTTTGTTTTTTGATTTGTTGTTGGTTGATGGTTTTATTGTTTGATGGTGTTTTGGTGTTTTTGTTGGATTTGTTTTGTTTGTGTTTGATTGATTGTGTTTTGTTGATTTGTTTGTTTTGTTTTTGTTTTTGTTTTGTTGTTTGTTTGTGTGTGTGTTGTTTTTGTTTGTGTGATTTTGTGTTGTTTTGTTTGTGTTTTTTTTTGTTTGTGTGTTTTTTGTTTTTTGTGTGTTGTGTGATGATGTTTTTGATGTTTTTTGTGTTGTGTTTTGTTTGTTTGTTGTTTTTTGTGTTGATTTTTTGTGTGTTGTTTGTTGTTTGTGTTTTGTGTTGTTGATTTTTTTTTTTTTTTTTTTTTGTTTTGTTTGTTGTGGTTTTTGTTTTGATTTGGTGATTTTGTTTTTGTTGTTGATGTGTTGTTTTTTTTGTTGTTGTTTTTGTTTTGTTTTGTTGTGGATTGTTTTGTGTTTTGTTGATTGGTGTTTGTGTTGTGTTTTGATTGTTTTTTTGTTGTGTTGTTTGTTGTTTGTGATTGTGTGTTTTTGTTGTGTTTGTTGTTGTTGTTTTTTTGTGGATGTTTGATTGATTGTTTGTTGTTGTTTTTGATGAATTTTGTTGATTTTGATTTTTTTTTTTTTGTTTGTTGTTTTTTGTGTTGTTTGATTTGATGTTTTTTGATTTTTGGATTTTTTTTGATTTTGTGATTGGTGTTTTTTGTTGATTTTTTTTGTGATGTTGTGTTGTTGTTTGTGTTTTTGTTTTGTTGATTTGTTTTTGTGTGTTTGGTGTTGTTTGTTTGGTTTGTTTTGTTGTTTTGTTTGTTTTTTTTGTTGGTGTGTGTGATGTTTTGTTGTTTTTGGTTTGTGTTGATGTGTTGTGTTTTTTTTGTTGTTTTTTTGTTTTTTGTGTGTTTGATTGTTTGTTGATTGTGTTTTTTTGATGTTTTGTTTTTGTTTTTTGTTTGTTGTTGTTGATTTTTTGATTGTTTTTGTGATTTTTTGTTTTGTTTTGTTTGTTTGTTTTTTTGTGTGATTGTTTTGTTTTTGTGTTTGTTTTGTTGTGTTTGTGTTGTGTTTTTTTGATTTTGTTTGTGTTTTTTTTTTTTGTTGTTTGTGGTGTTGTTTGTTGTGTTTTTTGTTGTGTGTTTTTGTTTTTTGATTTTGATTTGTGTGTGTTTTGGTTGTTTGTTGTGTGTTTTTTTGTTTTTTGTGTTTTTGTTGTTTTGTTGTGTGTTTTTTTTTGATTGTTGTGTTTGTTGTTTTTTGTTTTTGTTTGTGTATTGTGTGTTTTTTTTTTTTTGTGTTTTGTTGTGATTTTTGTTTTTGTTGTTGTGTGTGTTGTTGTGTTTTTTTGTTTTTTTTGTTTTGTTTTTTGATTGTTTTGTGATTGTTGTGTGTGATTTTTTTTTGTGTGTTTTTTTTTTTGATTTTTTTTGTTTTGTTTGTTTGTGTTGTTTTTTTTTGTGTTGATGTGTGTTTTTTGTGTGTGGTTTTTTTTTTTGATGTTTTGTATTTGTTTTGTTGTTGTTTGTTTGTGATTGTTTGTGTGTTGTGTTGTTGTGTGGTTTGTTTGATGTTGTGTTTGTGGTTGTGTTTGTTTTTTTGTGTTGTGTGTGTTTGATGTGTTGTTTTGTTGATTTTTTGTTTTGTGTGTGTTTTGTTTGGTTGTGTTGTGTTTGTTTTGTTGTTGATGTTGTTTTGTTTGGTTTTGTTGATTTGTTGTTTTGTGTTGTTTTGTTTTGTTGTGTGTTTGTTTGATTGTGATTTGTTTTTGTTTTTTTGTTTTGTTTTTTTGTTGTTGTTGTTTTTTGATTTGTGATTTTGTTGTTTTTTGTGTTTTTTGTGTTTGTTTGTTGTGTGTTTTTGTTTTTGTTTTTGTTTGTTTTTTTTGTTTTTGTGTTTTTTTTGATTGTTTTTGTGATGTTTGGTTTTGTTTTTTGTTTTTGTTGTTGTTTGATTGTTTTGTTGTGTGTGTTGTTGTTTGTTGTGTTTTGTTTTTTGTGTTTTTTGTGTTTGTTTGTTGTTTTTTTTGTTTGTGTTGTTTGTGTTGGTTTTGTTTGTTGTGGATTTTTGTGATTTTTTTTTTGTTGATTGTTTGTTGTTTGTTTGTTTTGTGATGATGTGTTGTTTTGTTTGTGTGTGGTTGTGTGTGTGTTTTGGTTTGTGTTTGTGAGTTGATTTGGATTTTGTGTTTGTGTTTGTTTTTGTTTTGTTTTTTTTTTGATTTGTGTTTGATGTGTGTTTTGTGTGTGTTTGTTGTTGTGTGATTTGTTTTTTGTTTGTTTTGGTGTTTGTGTGTGTTTTTGTGTTGTGTGTTTTTGTGTTTTGTGTGTGTTTTGTTTTGTGATTTGTTTGTTTTGTGTTGTTTGTTTTGTGTTTGGTTGTTTTTTGTGTTTTTGTTTGTTTTTGTTGTTTTTGTGTTTTGTGTTGATTTTGTGTTTTTTTTTTGATGTTTTTGTTTTGTGTTTTTGGTTGTTTTTGTGTTTTTGTTGTGATGTGATTTTGTGTGTGTTTGTGTTTTGTGTGTTTGGTTTTTGATTTGTGTTTGTTTTTTTTGTGTTGTTTTGTTTGTTTTGTGTTTTTGGATGTGTGTGTTGGTTGTGTGATGTTGTTTTGTGGTTTTGTTTTTTGATGTGTTGTTGTTTTGTTGTTGTTTTTGATAATTTTGTTTGTTGTTTTTGTTGTTTTGTTTTTTTTTTTTTTTGGATTGTGATTGTTGATTTGTTGTGTTTGTGTTTTTTGTGATTGTGATGATTGTTGATTTGTGTGTTTTTTGTTGTTTGTTTTGTGTGATTGTTTGTTTTGTTGATTGTGTGATTGTGTTTGTTTTTTGTGTTGTGTTTGAATTTTTTTTTGTGTTGTGTGTTGTTTGTTGTTTTTTGTGGATTTGTTTGATTTTTGGATTTGTTGTGTTGTTTTTTTTTGATGTTTTGGTTTTTTTTTGGTTGTTTGTGTTGATTTTTGGTTGTTTTTGTGTTGTTTGATTTTGATGTTTGTTTTGATTTTGTTTTGTGTTTGATTGTTTGTTTTGTTTTTTTTTTGATGTGTTGTGTTGTGTTTGTTTGTTTTTGGTTGTTTTGATTGTGTTTTGTTTGTTTGTGTTGTTGTTTTGTGATTGTTTGATGTTTGTGTTTGTTAGATTTTGTTGTGTGTGTTTTTTGTTTTGTTGGTTTTGATTTGATTTTGTTTATTTGTTTGTATGTTTGTTTTGTGTGTGATTTTGGTTTGTGTTGATTGATTTGGTGTTTGTGGATTTTGTTTGTGGTGTTGTGTGTTTTTGTTTTTTGTTGTGTTTGTTTTGTGTGTGTTTGTTTTTGATTGTTTTTTTGTTTTGTGATTTTGTGTGATTTTGTTGTTTGTTGGTTTGTTGTTGTGTGTTTTTTGTGTTTTTTTGTTGTTTTTGTTGTTGTGTTGATTTGATTTTTTTGTTTTTTGTGATTTGTTTTTTGATTTTTTTTGTTTTTGTTGGTGTGATGTTTGTTTTTGTTGTGTTGTGGTTTTTTTTTTGTTTTGTTTGATTTGTTTGTGTGTTGTTTTTTTGTTTTGTGGTTGTTTTTGATGTGATTTTGGTTTTGTTGTTTTTTGTTTGTGTGATTTTTTTGTGTTGTTTGTGTTGTGTTTTTGATTTGTTGTTTTGTGTGTTGTTGTTTTTTTTGTGTGTGTTGTTGTGTTGTTTGTTGAGTTTTTGTTTTGTGTTTGTTGTTGATTGTTTTTTGTTTGTTTGTTGTGTTGTTGTATGTGTGTTGTGTTTTTGTTTTGATGTTTGTTGATTTTTTGTGGTTTTGTGGTTTGTTTTTGGTTGTTGTTTTTTTTGTTTGTTTTTTTGATTGTGTTTTTTTTTTTTGTTTTTTTTTGTGTTTGTTGTTTGTTGTTTGATTGTTGTTGTGTGGTTGTTTGGTGATGTTGTTGTTTGTGTTTTGTGTTTTGTTTTGTGTTTTGTTTTTGTGTGTTTTGTTGGTGTGTGGTTGTGTGTTTTGTGATGATGTGTGTTTTTTTGTTTGTTTTTTTTGTTTGTTTTGGTTGTTTGTGTTTTTGTGTGTGTTGGTTGTTTTGTTTGTTTTTGTGTGTGTATTTTTTTTGTTGTGATTTTTTTTGTTGTGTGATGTTTTTTTGTTTTGATTTGTTGTTTTTTTGGTTTGTTTGTTTTGATTTGTTGTTTGTGTTTGGTTTTTTGTGTGTTTTGTTGATGTTGTTTGTTTGTTTGTGTTGTTTGTTGTTTTTTGATTGTGTTGTTTTTTTGTTGTTTGGTTTTTTTGTTTGTTTTGATTTGTTTGTTGATGTTGTGTTTTTTGGTTGTTTGTTTTTTTTTTTTGATGTTGTTGTTTGATTGGTTGTTTGTTGTGTTTTGTTGGTGTGATTTGATTTTTTGTGATTGTTTTGTTTGTTGTTTTTTGTTGTGGATTTTTGTTGTTTTGTGATTTTGATTTTTGTTTGTGTGGTTTGTTGATTTTTGTTTTGTTTTGTTGTTTTTTTGTTTGTGTTTTTGATTGGATGTTGATGTGTTTTGTTTGTGTTTGTGTTTTGTGTTTGTTTTTTTGTTTTGATTGTTTTGTTGTGTTGTTTGTGTTTTGTTGATTTTGTTTTTGTTTGATTTGTGTTTTTTGTTTTGTGTTTTGTGTGTTTTTGTATTGTGTTTGATGTTTTGTGTTTTTTGTGGTTGGTTTTGTTGTTTTTGTTTTTTTTTTGTTTGTTTTTTGATGGTTTATTTGTGTTGTGTTTTTTGTTGGTGTGTTGTTTTTTGTTTTTTTTTGTGTTTTGTGTGTGATTGTTGTGTTTTTGTGTTGTGTGTTTTGTGTGATTTGTTTGTTTTTTTTGATTGATGATTGTTTTGTGTTGATTTGTTTTTTTTTTGTGATTTGTTTGTGTTGTGTTTTTTTGTGTTGTTGTGTTGTTTTTGATTTTTTTTGTTTTTGTTGTTTTTGTTGTTGTTTTTTTGTTTTTGTTTTTTTTTTGATGTTTTGTTTTTGTGTTGTGTTTGTGTTGTTTGTTGTTTGTTTTTGTTGTTTGTTGTTGTTTTGTGTGTTGTGTTTTGATGTTGTGTTGTTTTGTTGTGTGGTTTTGATTTTTGTGTTTGTGTGTTTTGATTGTGTGTTTTGTTGATTTGTGATGTTTTTTGTGTTTTTGTTGTGTTTTGTTTTGTTGTGTTTGTTTGATTGTGTTTTTTTTTTGTTTTTTTTGTTTTTGTTGTGATGTTTTTTGATTGATGTTGTGATTGTTTGTGTTTGTGTTTGTTTGGTTGGTGTGTTGTTTTTGTGTTTTTTGTGTGATTTTTGTGTGTGTTTTGATTTTGATGTTTGTGTGTTTGTGTTTTGGTTTTTTTTTGTGTTTGTTTGTTGTTTGTGTTGTGTGATTGTTGTTGTTTGTTTTTTTTTGTTGTTGTGTTGTTTTGTTGTGATGTGTTGATGTGATTTTTTGTTTTTTTGTTTGTTGATTTGTTGTGGTGATGTTTGATTGTGATTGTTTTTGTTTTTTGTTTTTTGTGTTTTGTGATGGTTTTTGTTTTTTTTTGTGTGTTTTGTTTTGATGGTGTTGTTGTTTTGTTTTTGATTTGTTGTTGTTTTTTTTGTGTTTTTGATTTTTTGATTTGATTTGTGTTTTGTTTTGTTTTGTTGTATGTTTTTGTTTTTGGTTGATGTTTGTGTGTGTTGTTGATTTTTTTGATGTTTTGTTTTTTGTTTGTTGTTGATTGTTTTTTGTTTTTTGTTGATTTTTGTTGTTTGTTGTGATTGTTTTTTGTGTTTTGTTGTTGTTGTTTTTTGTGTGTTTTTTGTGATTGTTTTTTTTTTTGTTGGTTTTTTGTTTGTTGTTGTGTTTTTTGATTTTTTTGTTTTGATTGTTTGTGTGTATTTGTGTGTGTTGTTTGATTTGTTTGATTTTGTTGTTTGTGTTGTTTTTGATGTGTTGATTTTTGATTTTTTGTTTGTGTTGTTTGTTGATTTGTGGTTTGTGTGTTGGTTTGTTGTTTTTGTGTTTGTTGATTTTTTTGTGTGTGTTTTGATTTTTTGTGTTGTTGTGTGTTTGTGTTTTTTGTTGTGTGTTGTTTTGTTGTTTGTGTTTGTTGTTTTGTGATTTGTTTGATGTGTTTGTGTGTTTTTTGTGTTTTTGTTTGATGTTGTTGGTGTGTTGTTGTGTGTTTTTGGTGATGTTTTGTTTTGTGTGTTTTTTTGTTTTGTGATTTGTGTTTTGTTTGTTTGTTTGTGTGTTGTTGTTGATTTTTGTGATTGTGTGTTGATTGGTTTGGTTTTGGATTTTGTTTGTTTGTGTTTTTTGATTTTTTTTTGATGTGATGTGTTTTGTGTTTGTGTGTTGTGTGTGTTTGTTTGTTTTTGTGTGTGATGTTGTGTTGTTGTGTTTGTGTGTGTTTTTTGTTGTGTGATTGTTTTGTGTGTTTGATGTTTGTGTTTGTTTGTTGTTTGTGATGTTTTTGGTTGTTTTGGTTGTTTTTGTGTTTGTGTTGATTTGGATTGTTTTTTTGTTTGGTTGTTTTTTTGATTTTTTGTGATGATGTTGTGTTTGTGTTTTTGGTTTGTTGTTTTTTGTTTGTGTTGTGTGATTGTTGTGGTTTGGTTGTGTTTGTTGTTGTTTTGTTGTGTGTTTTTGATTGTTTGTGTGTGTTTTTGATTTGTTTGTTTGTGTTTGTTTTTTGTTGTTGTTTTGTGGATGTTTTTTTTTTTTTTGTGATTGTTTGTTTTGGTTGATTTTTGTTGTGTTGTGTTGTTTGATGTTTTGTTGTGTTTGTTTTTGTTTGTGTGTTTTTTTGTTTGTTGTTGTTGTTTTTGTTTGTTTTGTGGTTTGTGTTGTTGTTTTTGTTTGTTTTGTGTGTGTGATTGTTGTTGTGTGTTTGTGTTGTGTTGTGTTTTGTGTGTTTTTTTTGTTGATTTTTGTGATTTTTGTGTGTTTGTTTGTTGATTTTTTTTTTTGGTTTTTTGATTTGTGTTTGTGGTTGTGTTGTGGTGTTTGTGTTTTGTTGTTGATTGTTGTTTTGTTGTGTGTTGTGATGTGTTTGTTTTTGTTTTTGTTTTGTGATTTTTTGTTTTTGTGTTTTTTTGTTTTTTTTTGTTTTGTGTTGTTGTTGATGTTTGTTGTGTGTGTGTGTTTGTGGTTGTTTTGTTTGTTGTTGGTGTTATTGGTGTGTTGTGATTTGTTGTGTTTGTTTTGATTTGTTGTTTTTTGTGATTGTTTTTTTTTTTGTTTTGTTTGATTTGTTTGTTTGTGTTTTGTGTGTATTTGTGTGTTTTGTTTTGATTGTTTTTTGTGTTTTTTTGTTTTGATGATGTTTGTTTTTTTTTTGTTTTTGGTGATTTGTTGTGATGTGTTGTTTGAATTGTTTTTGTTTTTGTTTTGTGTTTTTTGGATTGTTTGTTGTGATTTTGTGATGTGGTGTGTGATTTTTGTTGTTTTGATTTTGATTGTTGTTTTGGTTTGTTTGGTTTTTTTTGATGATTTTGTTGTTGTGTGGTTGTATGGTTGTTGTTTTGTTTTTTTTGGATTTTGTTGATTTGTTTTTGATTGTTGTTTGTTTGTGTGTTTTTGTTTTTGGTGTGTGTGTTTGTTTTGATGTGTTTTTTTGTTGTGTTTTTTGTGTGTTTGTTTTGATTTTGTTTTTGTTTTGTGGTTTTGTTTGGATTGATTTTTTTTTGTGTGTTTGTGTTTGTGTTGTGTGTTTTGTTGTTTTGTTTTTTTTGTTTGTTTTTGTTGTGTTTTGTTTTTGTTTTTGGTTTTTTGATTTTGATTGTTTTTTGTTTGTGTTTGTTTGTTGATTGTTTTGTTTTGTTGATTTGTTTTGTTGTTTTTTTTTTGTGGTTTGTTGTGATTGTGTTTGTGTTGTTTTTGTTTTTTTGTGTTTGTTTGTGTTGTTGATTTTTTGTTTTTTTTTTTGTTGGATTTTTTTTTTGTGATGTGTTTTTTTTGTGTTTTTGTGTTTGAGTGATTGTGTGTTGATTTGTTTTGTGATTTGGTTTGTTTTGATTGTTGTTTGTTGTGTGTGTTTGTTTTTTTTGTTTTTGTTGATTGTTGGTTGTTGATTTTTTGTGTTTTTTGTGATTGTGTTGTGATTTTGGTTGTTTTGATGTGTGTTGTGATTGTTGTTGTTTTTTTTGTGTTTGTTTTTGTGTGTTTGATTTGTGTTGTGTTGTTTGTGATTTTGATATTGTGTTTGTTGTTGTTTTGTTTGTTGTGTGTGTTTTGATGTGTTTTTTTTTTGTTGTGTTTTGTTTTGTGTGTGTGTGTTGTTTTTGTTTTTTGATTTTTTGTTTTGATTGTGTGTTTGATTGTTGTTTGTTTGTTTTTTTTTTTTTTTTTGTGTGTGTTTTTGTGTTGTTTTTTTTTTTGATTTTGTGTGATGTTGTTGTGTGATTTTTGTGTGTTGTTTGTGTTTGTTGTTTGTTTTGTTTTTTGATTGTGTTGTTTGATGTGTGATTGTTTGTTGTTGTTGTTTTGTGTTTTTTGTGTTGTTTGTGTTGTGTTTTGTTTGTTTTGTGTGTTGTTTGGTGTTTGTTGTGTTGTGTTTTTTTGTTTTTGTTGTTTGATTTGGTGTGTTTTTGTTTGTTTGATGATGTGTGTTTTTTGTTTTTTGTGATTTTTTGTATGATTGTTGTTGTGTTTTGTTTTTTGATGTGTTTTTTGGTGATGTTGTTTTTTGTTGTTTGTGTTTTTTGTTTGATTTTTTGTTTTTTGATGGTTGATGTGTTTTTTGTTTGATTTGTTGTGTGTTGTGTTGTTTTGTTTTGATGTTTTTTTGTGTGATTGTTTTGTTTTTGTGTTTTTGTTTGTTGTGTGTGATTTTGTGTTTGTGTTTGTTGATTTGTTGTTTGTGATTTGTGATTTTTGTTGATTTGGTGTGTGTGTTTTTGATGTTGTTTTGATGTTTTTGTTTTGATTGTTTGTTGTGTTTGTTTTTGTATTTGTGATTTTTGATTTGGTTTTTTTTGTTGTGTTTTTTGTGTTGTTTGTGTTGATTTTTGTTTTTGTGTGTTGTTTGTTTGTGTGTTGATTTTTGATTTTGTGTTTTGTTTGTTTTTTTGTTGTGTTTGTTTGGTGTTATGTTGTGATTTTTTGTTGTGTTTGTTTGTTTGTTGTTGTGTGATTGTTGTTGTTGATGTTTTTGTGTTGTGTTGTTGTTTGATGTGTGTTTGGTGTTTGTTGTTTTTTTGATGTGTTTTGTTTGTGTGTTGTTGTTGTTTTTTTGTTGTTGATGTTTGTGATTTTTTTTTGTGTTTGTTTGTGTTTGATTTTTTTTTTGATTGTTGATTTTGTTTTGTTGGTGTTTTTGTTTGTTTTTGTGTGTTGTTTGTGTTTTGTTTGTTTGTTTTTTTTTTTGTTTATTTTGTTGTGTTTTTTTTGTGTTTGTGTTGTTTTTGTTTTTTTTTTTTGATTTTGATTTTTTGTTGTGTTTTTTGTTGTGTTTTGTTTTGTGTTGTGTTTTGTTGTGTGTGGTTTTGTTTTTGTGTTTTGTGTTGTTTTTGTTTTTTGTTGTTTTTTTTTGATGTTTGGTTGTTGTTGTTGGATTTTGTGGTTTGTTTGTTTTTTGATTTTTTTTTGTGATTTGTTTTTTGTTTTTTTTTTTTTGTGTGTTGTGTTTTTTGATTGTTTTTGTTTGTTGTTGATTTTTGTGTGTTGTGTTTTTGTGTGATTTGGTTGTGTGTTTGTTTGTTTGATTTTGTTTTTTTTTGTTGTGATTGTTTTGTTTTTTGTGTGTTTGGTGTTTTGTGTGTTTGTTTTGATTTTGTTTTTTGTTGATTTTTGTTTTTTTTTGTTGATTTGATTTTTGTTGTTTTTGTTGTTGTTGTGTTTTTATTTTGATTTTTGTGATTGTTTTTGTTGTTTTGTTTGTTTGGTGTTTTGTGTGATGTTTTTTTTGTGTTTTTTTTTTGTGTTTGTGTGTTTGTTTTGTTGTGTGTGTGTTGTTGTGTGGTGTGTTTTTTTGATTTGTGTTGTGTTGTTGTGTTTTTTTTGTTGATTGTTTTGATTTTGTTTTGTGTTTTTTTGTTTGTTTGTTTTTGGTTTTTTTTGTTTGTTTTTTTTTGATGTGATGTTTTTTGTGTTTTTTTTGTTTTGTTTGTTTGTTTTTGGTTTTGTGTGTTGTTTGTTGTTTGTTTTGTTGTTGTTTTTGATTTTGTGTTTTTTGTTTGATTGGTGTTGTGTTTTTTTGTTTGTTTTTTTTTGGATTTTTGGTTTTGTGTTGTGTGTTTTGTTTTTTGATTGTGATTGTGTTGTTTGTGATTTTGTTTTTTGTTTTTTTTTTGTTGTGTTGTTTGTGATTTGTTTTGGTTTTTGTTTTTTGTGTTGTGTTTGTGGTTTTGTTTGTTTGTGTTTTTGTTTTGTTTTGTTGTGATGTTGTGTTTTTTTGTGTTGATTGTGTTGTTTTTGTGTGTGTGTGTGATTTTTGATTTTTTTTTTTTTGTTGTTTGTGTTTTGTTGTTTTTTGTTGGTGTTTTTGTGTTTGATGTTGTGTGTTGTTTGTTGTGTGTTTGTTGTGGTTTTTGATTTTTGTTTTTTTGATTTTTGATTGTTTTGTTGTGATTGTTGTTTTGTTTGTGTTGTTTTTTGTGTTTTTTGTTTGTGTTTTGTGTTGATGTTTTGATTGATGGTGTTGATTTTTTGATTTGTGTGATTTTTGTTTTTTGTTGTGTGTTTTGTTTTGATTTGATTTTTTTTTTGTGGTTGTTGTGTTGTTTTCTTTGTTTTGTTGTGTTTTGTTTTTTTTGTTGTTGTGTGTTGTGTTTGTTGATTTGTGTGTTGTTGGTGTTGTGTGTTTGTTTTTGATTTTTTGTGTGTTTTGTTTGATTTGTGTTTGTTGTGTGTGATTGTGTCTTGGTTTTTTTGTTGATTGTTGTTTTTGTTTTGTTGTTTTTGTGTGATGTTTTTGTTTTGTTTGTTGTGGGATTTTTTGTTTTGTGTGTTTTGATGTTTGTTTTTTGTTGTTTGTGTGTGTTTTTGTTGTTTGGTGTGTGTTTGTTTTGTTGATGTTTTGATTTTTTTTGTTTGTTGATTTGTTTTGTGTTTGTTTGTGTTTTTGTTTGTTGTGTTTTGTTTTGTTTTTGTGTTGTTTTTGTGATGTGTGTTTGTTTTTTGTTTGTTGATTTTTTGTGTGTTGTTTTTTTTTTTTTGTTTGATTTTTTGTTTGTTGTTTTGTTGGTTGATTTGTTTGTTTGTTGGTTGTGTTGTGTTGTGTTTGTGTTTGGTTTTGTTGTTTGATTTTGTTTGTGTTGTGTGTTGTTTTTTGATTGATGTTTGTTGATTTGTTTTTGGTGTGTGATTTTTTTTTTGTGTGTGTGTTGTTGATTTGTGTTGTTTGTTTTTGTGTTGTGTTTTTGTTTTGGTTTTTTTTTTTGTTGTTTTGTTTGTTGATTGTTGGTGTGTGTTTGTTTTTTTTTTGTTGTTTTTGTTGTGGTGTTTGTTATTGGTTGTTGTGTTGTGTTGTTTTGTTGTGATTGTTTTGTTTTTTGTTTTGTTTTTGTGTGTTTGTTTGTTGTTTTTTGTTTTTGTGTGTTTTGTTTGTTTTTTGTTGTGTTGTTTGTGTTTGTTTTTTGTTTGGATGTTTGTTTTGTTTTTTTGTGTTTTTTTTGATTTTTTGATTGTTGGTTTTTGTTTTTTTGTGTGGTTGTGTTTTTTTGTTGTTGTTTTTGATTGTGTTGTTGTGTGTTTGTGTGTTTTTTTGTTGATGTGTTTTGTTTTTTTTTGGTTTTGATTTTGTGTGTTTTGTGGTTTTTTGTGTTGTTGTTTTGTTTTTTTTTGTTGTTTGTTGTGTGTGTTGTTGATTTTTTTTTTGTGTTTGTGTTGTTTTGTTTGTTGGATTTGTTGTGTTTTTGTTGTTGATTTTTTGTTTTTGGTGATTTTGTTTTGGTTGTTTTTTTTGGTTGTTGTTTGTTGTGTGTTTGATTTTTGTTTTGTTTTTGATTTTTTTGATTGTTTGTTTTTGGTTTGTTGTTGTGTGGTTGTTTGTTTTTGTTGTTTGTTGTTTGTGTTTTGTTGTGTTGTGGTGTTTTTTGTTTGTTGTGTTTTTGTTTGTTGTTTTGTTGTGTTGTGTGTTGTTGTTTGTTTTTGTGTTTGGTGATTTTTTTGTGTTTTTTGTGTTGTTTTTGTGTTGTTGGTGTGATTTGTTTTGTTTTTGTTTTGTGTTTGTTGTTGATTGTTTGTTGGTTTGTGTTTTGTGTGTTTTGTTGATTTTGTGTGTGTGTGTTGTGTTTTTGTTGTGTTTGTTTTTGTTGTTGGTTTTTTTGTTTTTTTGTTGTGTGTTTTTTGTTTTTTTTTGTGATGTTATTGTTTGGTGTGTTTGTTGTGTTTTTGTGTGTTGTTTGTTGTTTTTGTTTTTGATTTTGTGATTGTGTTGTGTGTTTTTGTGTTGTTGGTTTTTTGTTTGATTGTTGTTTGTTGATTGTTTTGGTTTTTGATTTGTTTTGATGTGTTTGTTTGTTTTGATTTTTGTGTTGTGTTGTGTTGTGTTGTTGTGTGTTGTTTTGTTTTGTGTTGGTTGATTGTTTGTTGTTTTTTGTTTTGTTGTGTTGATTGTTTGTTGTTTTTTGTTTTTTTTGTTGTTTGTTGTTTTTTTGTGTGTTTGTGTGATTTTGTTTGTTTGTTTGTGTTTTTTGATTTTGTTTTGTGATTGTGTGTTTTGATTTTGTGTGTTGTTTTGGTTGTTTTTTTTTGATTGTTTTGTTTGTGTTTTGGATGTTGTTGTGTGTTTTTTTTATTTTTGTGTTTTTTTGTTTGTTTTTTTGTGTTTTTTGTTTTGATTGATGTGTGATTGTGTTTTTTTGTTGTTTGTTTTGTTTGGTTTTGGTTTTGTGATTGTTGTGTTGTGTTTGTGTATTTTTGTTTGTGTGTGTTGTTGTGTTTTTTTTGTTTGTTTGTTTTTTGTTGTGTTTTTGATTTGTTTTGGTTGTGTTTGTTTTTGATTGTGTGTTGATTGTGTGGTTTTTTGTGTGTTGTGATTGTTTTGTGTTTTGGTTGTGTTTTGTTTGGTTTTGTTTTTTTTTTTTTTTTTTTTGATTGTTTTTGTTTGATTTTGTTTTTTTTGTGTTGTTGTTTTGATTGTGTTGTTTGTTGTTTGTTGGTGTGATTTGTGTTGTGTTGTGATGGTTGTGTGTTTGGATTTTTGTTTTTTGTGGTTGTGTTGATTTTTTTGTTGGATTGTTGTGTTTGTTGTGTTTTTGTGTTTGTGTTTTTTTGTTTTTTTGTGGTTGTTTTGATTGTTTTGTGTGTGTTTTGTGTTTTTTGTTTTGTTGTTGTTTTTGTTTGTTTGTTTGTGTTTTGTTTTTTTGTGTTGTGATTTTGTGTGTGTTGTGTTTTGTGTGTTTTTTGTTTGTTTGTGTTGATTTTGTTGTTTTTTGTTTGTTTTTGTTGTTGTTTGATTTGTTGTTTGTGGTGATTTTTGTTTTGGTTGTTGTGATGTTTTTTGTGATTTTTTTTGTTTGTTTGTGTTTTGATGTTTGTGTGTTGTGTTTGTTTGTTTTTTTGTGTTGTTTTGTTTTGGTGTTTGTTGATGTTGTGTGTTTTTTTTTTTTGTGATTTTGTGATGATTTGATTTGGTTTTGTTTGTGTGTTGATGTGTTGTTTTGGTTTTGTGTGTTGTTTGTGATTTGTTTTTTTTTTGTTTTTTGTGTTTTTGATTTGTTGTGTTGTTGATTTTGTTTGTTTAGTTTGTTGTGTTTGTTGTTTTGTTTTGTATGTGTGGTTTTGTGTTTGTGTTTTGTGATTTTTTTGTTTGTTTTTGTGTGTGATTTGTGGTTTTGTTTTGTTGTGGTTTTTTTTTTGTTTTTTTTTTGTGTGTGTGTTTTGTTGTTGTTTGTGGTGATGTTTTTTTTTGTTTTTTGATTTGGATGTTTTTGTTTTTTGTTTGTTTGTGTTGTGGTTTGTGGTGTTTTGTTTTTGTGTTTGTTTGTGTGTTGGTTTTTTTGTTGGTTTGTGGTTTGTTGTGTGTGGTGTGTTTTTTTTTTTTGGTTTTCTTTTGTTTTGTTGTGTTTGTGTTGTTGTTTGTTTGATTTTTGTGTTGTGATTTTGTTTTTTTTGTGATTTTTTGTTTTGTGATTGATTGTTTTGTGTTGTTTGTTGATTTTGGTTGTTTTGTTTGGTTTTTGTGTTTTTGTGTGTTTGTTGTTTTTTGATGTTTTGTGTTGTTTTTTTTTTTGTTTTTGTGTTTTTTGTTTGTGTTTGTTTTTGTGGGTGATTGTTGTTGTGTTGTGTTTTGTGTTTTGTTTTGTTTTTATGTTTTTTTTTTTTTTTGTGTGTGTTTTGTTGATTTTTTTTGTGTTGTTTTGTTTTGATTTGGTGTTTGGTTTGATTTTTTTTTGTTGTTGTTTGATGTGTTGATTTTTGTTGTTTTTGTGTTTTTGTGTTTTTTTTTTGTTTGTTTTTTTTTGTGTTTGTTGTTGTTTTTTGATTTGTGTTTGTTGTTGTTTTTTTGTGTTTTGTGTGTGTTGTGTGATGTGTGTTGTTTTTTTTTTTGTTGATGTGTTGTGTGATGTTGTTTGTTGATTTTGGTTGTTGTTGTTTGATTTTGTTTGTGTTGTGATGTTGTTTGTTTTGTTGTTTGGTGGTTTTTGTGTTGTGTTGTTTTTGTGTTTTGTTGTGATGTTTTTGTTGTGTTTGTTTTGGTGTTTTTTGTGTGTGATTGTTGATTGTTTTGTGATTGTGTGATTTTGTTGTGTTGTTTGTTTGGTTGATTGTGTGTATTTTGTGATGTTTTTTTTTTTGTGTTTTGTGATTTGTTTGTGTTGTTTGTTTTTTGATTGTTTTGTTTTGTTGTTTGTGTTTGTTGTTTGTTTGGTTTGTGTTGTGTTTTTTTTTGGTTGTTTTGATTTTTGTTTTTATTTGTGTTTTTGTTTGTGTGTTGTTGATTTTTTTTTGTGTTGTGTGTGTGTTGTTGTTTTGTTGATGTTGTTGTGTTTTTTTTTTGTGTGATTGTTGTTGTGATTGTTGATGTTGTTTGTGATTTTTTGTGTTTGTGATGTTTGTGGTGTTTGTTTTGTTGTGTTTGTGTGTGGTGTTTTGTTTGATTGATTTTTGGTTGTGGTTTATTTGGTTGTTTTGTGTGTTTTTGATGTTTTTTGTTTGTTTGATTTGTTGGTTTTTTTATTGTGTTTTTTGTGTGTGTTTTTGTTTGATTTGTGTTTTGTTTGATGTTTTGTTTGTTTTTTTGTTTGTTTTTTTTGTGTTGTGTTTTGTTGTTTTGATTGTTTTGTTGTTGGTTTTTTGTTTTTTGTTGTGGTGATTGTGTGTTTTGTGATTTGTGTTTTTGTGTGTTTGGATGTGTGTTGTTTTTTTTTGATTGGTGTTGATTTTTGTGTTTGTTTTTTTGGTGATGTTTGTTGATTTTTTGTTGTTTTTGTTTGTTTGTGTTGTTTTGATTTTTTTTTTTGTGTTTGTTGTTGTGTTTTGTTTGTTTGTTTTTTGTGTTGGTGTTTTTTTTTTTTTGCTTTTTTGTGTGTTTGATTGTTTTGTTTTTGATTTGTGGTTTGATTGTGTTGATTTGTTGATTGTGTGTGTTTTTGTTTTTTTTGTTGTTTTGTGTGTTGTTTTGTTGTTTTTTGTTTGGTGTTTTGTTTTGTTTTGTGATTTTGTGTTGATTGTGGTTTGTGTGTTTTGTTTTGTTTGTTGTGATTGTTTTTTGTGTGTGTGTTGATTGTTTTTGTGTTTTTGTTGTTTGTGTTTGTTGTTTTGTGTTGTTTGTGTTTGATTTGTTGTTGTTGTGTTGATTGTGTTGTTTTTTTGTGATGATTGTTGTTTGGTTTTGTGTGTTTATGTTTTTGTTGTGTTGTGTGTGATTTTTTGTTTGTGATGTTGTGTTGTTGGTTGTGTTGTTGATTTGATTTTGTTTGTGTTGTTTGTTTGTGTTGTTTTTGATTGTTTTGTTTGTATTTTTTTGTTTGTGTTTTGTGATTGATTGTTTGTTTTGTGTTTTTTGTTGTTGGTGTTTTGTTTGGTTTTGTTGTGTTGATTGTTTTGTGTTGATTTGTTGTTGATTGTGATGTTTGTGTTTGTTTGTGTTGTTTTTGTTTGTTGATTTGTTGTTTTTGATTTTGTGATTGTTTTGTTGGTTGATTTGTTTTGTGTTTGTTTGTTTGTTGTTTTGTGATTGTTGATTTTTGTTTTTTGATGTTGTTGATGTTTTGTGTTTTTTGTTTTTTGTTGTTTGTTGTTTGTTGTGTGATTTTTTTGTGTTTTGATGTTGTGGTTTTTTTTGTTGTTTTTTGTGATTGTGTGTTTTGTTGTTTGTTGTGTTTTGATTTTGTGTTTGTGTTTTGTGTGTTTTGTTTGTGTTTGTTTTTGATTTTTGTGTTGTGTTGTTGTGATTTTGTGTGTTGATGTTTTGTGATTTTGTGTTGATTGTATTTTTTGTGATTGTTTGTTGATTTTTGATTTGTTGTTTTGTGTGGATTTGTGTTGATGTGTTTGTTGTTGATTTTGATTGTTGTGATTTGTTTTTGTTGATTTTGTTGTTGTTTGTGTTTTGATTTGTTTTTTGTGTTGTTTTTTTTGTTTTTGTTGTTGATTGTTTGTGTTTTTGATTTTTGTTTTTGATTGATTGTTTGTTGTTTTGTTTTGTTTGTGTGTTGTTGATTTGTGTTGATGTGTTGTTGATTGTGTTTTGTTTTTTTGTGTGTGATTGTTTTTGTGTTTGTTTTTGTTGTTGATTTTTGATGTTGTTTTGTGTGTTTGATTTGATTTGTTGATGTGTTGTGTGTTGTGATTGTTTTGTTGTGTTTTTGTGTTTGTTGTTTTGTGTTGGATTTGTGTGTGTTGTTTTGTGTTGTGATGTGATTGTGATTTGTTGTTTGTTTGTGTTTTGTTTGTTGTGTGTGATTGATGTTGTTGTTGATTTGTTGTGTTTGTGTTGTTTTGTTTGTTTTTGATGTGTTGTGTTTGTTTGTGTGGATTGTTGTTTTGTTGTTTGTGTGTGTGTTTGTGTGTGTTGTTTTTTGTGATTGTTTGTGTGTTTTTTTTGATGTTGTTTTGATTGATGTGTTTTGATTTGTTTGTTGATTTGTTTTTGTTTTGTGTGTTTTTGTTGTTTTTGATTGTTGTTTGTTGTTGTGTTTTTTGTGATGATTGGTTTTTGATTTTTGTTGTGTTTGTTTTTTGTTTTTTTGTTTGGTTGTGTTTGATTTTTGTTGTTTGTTTTGTTTGTTGTTGATTTTTGTTGATTTTTTTGTGATTTGTGTGTTGTGTTTGATTGTGTTTTGTGTTGTTGTTTGTTGTTGTTGTTTGTTGTGATTGTTGTTTTTGTGTTTTGTGTGATTGTTTGTTTGTTTGATTTTGTTGTGTTGTGTTTGTTGTTTGTGTTGTTGTTTGATGTTTGTTGTTTTTTGTTTGATTTTGTTTGTGTTTTTGTGTGTTTTGTTGATTTGGTGTTTGTTTTGTTTTTGTTTTGTGTTTGTTGTGTTTTTGTGATTTTTTGTTTTTGTGTTTGTGATGTTTGGATTGTTTGATTGATGATGATTTGATGATTTGTTGTGTTTGATTGTTATGTGTTTTTTTGCGTGATGTTTGTGTTGTGTGTTTGTTTTGTTGTGTTTGTTTGTTTGATTTTGTGTGTTTTTGTGCGTGTGATTTTGTGATTGTTGTGTTTGGTTGTTTGTTGTTGTGCTTGGTGTTGGATGCTGTTGTGTTGGTTTTTTTTTGATTTGTGATTGTTTGGTGTTTGTGATGGTGTTTCGATGTGTTTGGTTGGCGTGGTTTCGTTTGTTTTTTGTTTTTGATGTTTTTTTTTGAGGTTGCTTGTATGGTTTATTTGATGTGATTCTGAGTGTCCAGTGCTGTTTTCTTGGGTTTTGTGTTTGATGTGTATACTGTTTTGTGGTATTTTTGTGTTTTGATTGTGATTTGTTTGATACTTGATTTGTGGCTTTGTGTTTGTTAATTGTTTGTATTGTTTTGTTGTGTGTGTTTGATTTGTTTTGTTTTTGGTTTGTTTTGTGTTGTAATAGTGAATTATTTGAGTCTTTGATTGATGTGTTAATTGTTGTTTTGGATTGTGATTGATTGATTGAATTTTTTTGTAGGTGTGATGTGTGTGGATTGTTTGTGTAGAGTTGGTCTTAGGATTGGTTGAATTTGATTGATTGTTTGAAGTTTGTTTGTGATGATGATGAATGTGTGATCTTGTTGTGTTGATTCGGATAATTTGTGGTGAATTGGTTTTGTCGTTTTTGATTGAATGTGTGTGATTTGATGTGGGGGGGGGGGGGGGGGGGGGGGGGTGGGGGGGGGTGGGGGGGGGGGGGGGGGGGGGGGGGGGGGGGGGTTGGGGGGGGGGGGGGGGGGGGGGGGTGGGGGGGGGGCTTAGGGGGGGGGGTGGGGGGGGGGGGGGGGGGGGGGGGGGGGGGGGGGGGGGGGGTGGGGGGGGGGGGGGGGGGGGTGGGGGGGGGGGGGGGGGGGGGGGGGGCCGGGGGGGGGGGGGGGGGGGGGGGGGAGGGGGGGGGGGCTGGTGGTGGTGGGGGGGGGGGGGGGGGGGGGGGGGGGGGGGGGGGGGGGAGGGGGGGGGGGGGTTGGTGGGGGGGGGGGGGGGGGGGGGGGGAGGGGGGGGGGGGTGGGGGGGGGGGGGGGGGGGGGGGGGGGGGGGGGGGGGGGGGGGGGGGGGGGGGGGGGGGGGGGGGGGGGGGGGGGGGGGGGGGGGGGGGGGGGGGGGGGGGGGGGGGGGGGGGGGGGGGTGGGGGGGGGTGGGGGGGGGGGGGGGGGGGGGGGGGGAGGGGGGGGGGGGGGGGGGGGGGGGGGGTGGGGGGGGGGGGGTGGGGGGTGGGGGGGGGGGGGGGGGTAGGGGGGGGGGGGTGGGGGGGGAGGGGGGGGGGCCGGGGGGAAGGTGGATTGTTGATGTTGATGTGTGTTTTTTTTGGTAGTGGTTTGATGTGATTTGTTGTGGAGTTTGTTTGTGTTGTGATGTTGTTTTTGGTTTTTGTGTTGGAGTGTGGAGAATTGTTGTTTTGTGTGATTATTTTGAGTGTGTGAGATTAATTGAATTCTTGGTGATGATGGTGAATGAATTTGGATGTGTTATTTTTGATTGATTGTGATGATGTTGTTTGATTGTGTTTGATTGTTTTGTTGTTTGTGTGGTGATTTTGACGTTGTGTTTTGATGTTGTGATGATGGTGTGATTGGATTGATTGATTTTGATTGTGATATTTTGATTGTGTGAAGTGTTTTGATGGTTGTTTGTTGATTTGCATGTAGTGTTTTTTCGTGTTGGTTTTTTTTTTGTTGTTGAATTTTTTTGTTTTGATGGTGTTTTTGTATTTTGTGATTTGTTTTTGATGGGTGTTGATTTTTTGTTGTGTTGGTTTTGGATTTAGTGTGTGTTGGTTGATATTTTTTGTGTTGAATTATGTGTGATTGTTTGTGTGATTGGTTGGAATGAATTTTTGGTTATCATGAATGAAATGTTGGTGTTTTGTGTTGGTTTGATGATTGAATTTTGGTGTGTGGTTGTTTTGATGATTTGTGTGGATTGTGAATGTTTTTTTGATGTGTTTGATTTTTGTTTGAGTTGATGATTTGTTGATTTGTTTGTGGATGTGTTGTGATGATGTTGATGTTGTGTTTTTGGAATTTTGTTTTTTTTTGTGTTGATTTTTGTTTGTGTGATGTGATTGAATTGATGTGTGAATTTTTGATTGTGGTTTTGATGTTTTTTGATTTGATTGAGTTTGATGATGTTGTTTGTGTAGTGTTTGATTTGATTTGGATGAGTTGAATGGATTTTATGTTGTTGTGTGTTTTTGAAATGTTCTTGTGTTGCGTGGTTGTTGTGATTTTTGATGTATTGGTTGTGTGTTTGTGTTTTTTGTGTTTGTGATTGTTTGATGATTTGTTACGTTGTGGTTTGTTGATTGTTTTGTGGGAATTTGTGATCTTGGATGTGATGTGTGTTGTGAATTTTTTGATTGGATTTTGATGATGTTGTGATGATGATTATGATTGTGATGTTTGTGAATTTTGATGTGGATGATTGTTGATTGTGATGATTGATTTTTGTGTGACTTGATGATTTCGTTTGATGGTGAGTTGGATGATTGTGTTGTGTTTGTTGTTGGTGTTTTGATTGTTGTCGTGAATGATTTGTTGTTTTTTGGATTTTTTTGTGTGTTGTGATTGATGGTGTTTTGTTAAAATGGATTTTGTGTGTGTTTTGGGGTTTTGGGTTTTGGGATTTTGTTGTTGATTTTTGGTTTGTTTTGGGGGAATTTGGGTTTGGTGTGATTGTTTGGGGTTTTGGGTGATTTGATGTTTGTGGTTTTTTGTGTTGGGGGTTGTTTGATTGTGGTTTGGGGTTTTTTTGGGTTTGTTTGTGATGGGTTTGGTTTGAATTTGGAATTGTTTGTGTTTTGATTGGGTGGGTGTTTTGTTGTGTTTTTGTTTGGGTTTTGTTGGGGGTTTGTGTGTTTTTTGGGGGTTGTTTTTGTTTGATTGTTTGTGTTTTGTTTTAGTGGGTTTTTGGGTGTTTGATGATTGTTGATTTTTTGTTTTTGAAGGTTTTTGTTGTGATTTTGGGGGTTGAATGTTTTTTGTTGTTTTTGGTTGGTTGGTTGTTTTGATTTTGTGAATTTTGGGGGGGGATGGTTTTTTTTTTTGGGTGTTTTTTTTTTTGTTTGTTGTGATGGTGTTGGGGTTTTGGTTTGGGTGTTATTTGTTGTTTGGTGATTGGTTTTGTGTGTGTGAAATGTTTTTGGGTTTTTGTGATTTTGTTGTTTTTTAATTTTGTGTGTTTGTTTTGTTTTGTTGTTGTTGTTTTTGTTTTTAAATGGTGGTTTTTGTTTGTTTTGTGTTGTGTTTTTTAATTTTTGGGGGGAAAAAAAAATGTTTGTGTTTTTGGGTTTTTTGGGGGAGGTGTTTTTGTTTTGTGGTTTTTTTGTTTGATGATTGTGATGTGTTTTTTTGGTGTGGGTTTTGTTGGGGTTTTTTGTTGGGTTTTGGTTGGTTGTGTTAAAAGTTTTGTTGTGGGGGGTTTTGGTGTTGTTTGGGTTGTTTTTGTTTTGGGTGTGTTTTGGTGAATTGTTTGTTTGTTGTTGTGATGATTTGGGTGTTTTTTTGGTTTTTTGTGTGTAAATGTGGTTTGGGGTTTTGGGGGAAAAATTGGGTTGTGGGGTTTGATTTGGATGGTGTTTGATGGTTTTTGTGTTTTGGTTTTGGTGTTTTTTTTGGTTT
>JAIWJD010000007.1:2599696-2614451 GCA_022818045.1 Neotoxoptera formosana | reverse complement strand
ATAAAATTTTAAAAAAAAAAAAAAATTAAAAAAAAAAAAAAAAATTTTAAAAAAAAATTTATTAAAATTAATTTTTAAAAAATAAAAATTTTTAATATATTAATTATTGTTTATTATATTAATATTTAATAATATTAATTTTAAAATTTATTTATATTAAAATTTATAATTTATAATATAATTTTAAATTTAATAAAAATTATTATGATAGTTATAAAATATTAATTAAAAAATAAAATTAAAATATAATAAAAATATAAATTATTTTATAAAAATTTTAGTTAAAAAATTTAATATTTTTTATAAAATTAATTTTAAATTTTAAATTTTTATTAAAATTTAATATATATAATTAAATTATAATTTTTTAAAGATTATTTATTATTTTATTTAAAATTTTTAAAATTTTTAAATTTTAATTAAAAATTTAATAAAATAATTATTTTTAATTTATAATAAATTTATATTATTTTAAAATATATAATAATTAAAATTTTACATTATATTTTTTGTTAGTATTTTAAAATATGAATATAATATAATTATATATAAAATTAATTATAAAATATAATAAAATAATTAATAGTATTTAATTAATTTAATTTTTATAATTTAATATTAAAATAATTAATAAATATTTTTTTAAGTTTAAAATAAATAAATTAAATATTATATTTTTTATAATTAAATTAAATTGTTTAATAAAAAAATTTATTATAAATAATTAAATTTAGTTAAAAAAAAAAAAATTTTATAATTAAAATTATATATTTAATATGTTAAAAAAAAGAAAGTATAAAATTATAATAATAAAATATTATTAATTTTATTAAATTTAAAATATAATATAAAATTTTTTATTTATATAATATTAATTTTAATATATTAAATAATAAAATAATTAAAATTATATAATATTATTTATTTATAATTTAAATTTATTAATAATTTAAATATAAATATATTAAATTAATTAAATTTATATATTAAATATAATTTTATAATTTTTTTAAATATTATTCAAAATTATATATATATAATTAATAATTATATTATTTTTTATATAATTTTATATAATTAATTAAATTATAAAAAATTTAATTTTAATTTAAAATATTTAAAACATTAAATAAATTATTTTTTTTAAAATAAATTTATATTTTTTTAATAAAATTTAATAAAATATAATATTAAATAAATTTTATATATTAAATATTTAATTAATTAAATTAATTATTAAATATTTTTAATATTTATATTAGTATTTTTTTATTTTTAATATTATTTTATAGTTTTAAAAATATTAAAAAAAATATATAATTATAAATATAAATTTATTTAAATTTTTTAATAAATATTTTATATAAGTTTATTTTTAATATTAGTATTTTAAAAAAAATTATAAATAAATATTTTAAATAAATTTTTTTTAATTAAATAATAATAATTTTTTATTTATTAAAAAATTTTATTTAATGAAATTTATTTAAAAAAATTTAAATAATATAATAAATAATAAAATAATATTATTTTATTAATGTAAATTTTTAAAAAAAAAATTTTTTATTTTATATTTAAAAAATATATTATTTAATTAAATATTTTAATAAAATAAATTAATGTTTTTATAATTATTTAAATTAATAATAATAATTAAAATATAAAAATAAAAAATTAAATAAAAAATTTATTAAATATTATAAAAATATTAATATATAATATTATTAAATAATAATAAATATAAATATATAATTTTTTAAAAAAATAATATATAAAAATATAATTTATATTATTAATATTTTTTAAAAATAAAATATTTTAAAAATTTTATATAAAAATTTATTAATAAAATAAATTTATATTATATATAAATTTTTTTAATAATAATATAATTAAAAATTTTAAAAATTAATAAATTTAATTATTTTAAAAAATTTATTTTTTAATATAATATATATTAAAAAAAATATTAAATTATATTATAATATTTATAATTATTAGTTAATATATTATAATAAATAAATTTTTTATATTATAATATATAATTTTTATTTTATTTATTATAATTAATATAAAATTTTAAATAAAAATTATTTATATAATATATTTAATATAAAAATTATATAAAATATAATATAAATTTTATATATTATATTTATTTTTTATTAAATATTTATATAAAATTAATTATATTATATTTTTTTTTTAATTATTAAATTAATAATTAAATTATTTTTAAATAATTAATTTTTATAATTTATAATTAAAAATAAAAAATTTTATATTAATTATAAATTATTAAAAAATAATTTTATTAAAATAATTATTTAATTTATATAATTTATTTTTTAAATATTTTTAAATTAAAATAATTTAATAATTTAATTAAATTTAATAATTAATTATGTAATATAAATTTTAATAATTATTATTAAAAATATAATTTTTTATAGCGTGGGAGGGGTATTAATTTATTAAATTTTATTTTATAAAAAATTAAATTAAAAAATAATATATCATTATATATTATAAAATTATTTAAAATAAATTTAAAATAAAAAATAATTTTTAAATTATAATTAATTTTTAAAATATTTAAAAAAAAATAATAAAATAGAATATTTAAAAAAAAATTTTATAAAAAAATAATATAATTATAATTTAATTTAAAATTTTAAAATAAAAATTAAAATTTTAAATATTTTATATTTTTTATAATTTATTTTAATTATTTTTGTTAAAAAATTAATAATTATTTAATATGTTTATATTATTATATTTATTTATAATAATTAAAATATTTATTTAATTAAAATTAATATTTAATAATTTAATTAATTATTTTATAAAAATAATATATATTTAATTTTATTTTATATATCTAATTATAAATATAAAATTTTTAAAAATTATTTTTAAATTATAAAATTTTAATATTATATAAAAATTTTTAATTTTATTTAAAAATAAAAATATATTATTTTTTAATAATTAATAATAATAATATATTTTATTAATAATAAATTAAATATATAATTTAATTTAATATTTTATTTAAAATAAATTTTATAAATTTATTATTTATTATAAAATTTTAAATAAATTAAAAATATTAAAATATAATTTATTTTAAAATATTATTATAAAATTTATAATATTAAATATGAATATTAATTTTAATTTTTATTAAATATTGAATTTTAATAAATTATTTATTTTTTTTTATTAAAATAAATTTTAATTTTATATTTTTATAAAAAATAATTTATTATTTTATAAAAAATTATTATATTTAAATTATTTTTTCAAATAAATATATTTAAATTAAATTATTATATTTAAAAAATATATAATTAATATTATATAAAAATTTAAAAATTAAAATAATTTTATTAATTAAATTTTTAAAAATTAATATTTAATAAAAATTTTTATAATTAATTATATATTTTTTTTTAAATTTTATTTTAAATTAATTTTTAAATATTAAATTAAATTTTTAAATTTATATGTTATTAATTAAAAATAATAAAATAATTTTTTAAAAAATATTTTAAAATATTTTTATTAAAAATAAAAATTAATTAATAATATTTAAAAAATAAATTTATTTTTAATTTTTTTTAAATAAATTTTAATTATTATATAATATTATAAATAATATATTTTTATATAATAAAAAATGTTATTATTTTATTAATTTTTTAATATAATTTTTTAATATTATATTAAAATTAGTTTATAATAAAATATATAAATATATAAATAAATTTTAATAATTTTTTAGATAATTTTAAATTTTATATAATTAATTTTTTTTTATTATGTTAACTGTTAATATTATATATATTTTTTAAATTTTTAAAATGTATTTATTTAAATTTTTTATTTTAATTTTTTAATAATTTAATAAAATTTATAATTATATTAATTTTTAAATATTTTTATTTTAATTTATAAATTATATGTTTTTATATATATAATTTAATAATTATTAAAATAAATTAATATTAAATGTAATAATAATTTTATTTTTATAAGTATTAAAATTTTTATATATTATTTAAATAAAATTATTAATTATAAAAATTATAACAATAGAATTAAATAAATTTTATTAAAAAAATTAATTTATTTTTTATAAAATTATTAAAATTTTAAAAAATAATATAAATAATTTTATATTATTAAAAAAAAAAATTTTTATTTAGAAAATTTTAAAAAAATTAAAAAAATATTTTAAACTTTTAAAATAAAAATATATTATTTTTAATAATATTAATGATATAAAAGAAATTTTAAAAATATTTAATAAAAAAAAAAAAAAAAATTTATAATATAATAAAAAAAAATTTAAAATATAATAATTTTATAATTAATAAATTTTTAAATATGAAAATAAAATATATAAAAATTTTAAAAAAAATTAATTTATAATAAAAAAAATTATTTTAAATTAAAAAAATAAAATAATAAAAAAAATATAATAAAATTAAAAAAAAAATAAAAAAAAAAATATTTAAATATTAAAAAAATTAATATATAAATTTTATAAAAAATAAATATAATTATTAATTATAAAATTAATATAATAAAAAAAGTTATTAAGTTGTAAAATATTTATAATTAAATGTGTAATATAATAAATTATTATATAAAATTTTAAATATAAATTTAAATAAAAAAATAAAATGAAATAAAATTTATTATAAATATAAAAAATATTTATTTGATTAAAATAAAAATTAGTAATAATTTATAAGTTATTATAAAAAATTAATATTTATATAAAATAAAATTTATAAATAAATTTATTTTAATATTAATATTAAATATTAAAATTTATTAAGATGAAATAAAAAAAATAAATAATAAAAAAAAAAATAAATTAAAAATTAAGATATAAAAAATATTAAAAATATAATATTATAAATATTAATTTAAATAAAAATTATATATTCTAAAATAATTAAAAATTTATACATTTATAATTTAAATATATATTTTTAATTAAAATTATTAAAATAATTATTTAAAATTAAATTAATTATTAATGTATAAATAATTATTATTTAATATATAAATAATGAATAATAAATGATACATTATAATTTAAATTTTTTATTATTTAAATAAATTTAAATAAAAATATATAATAATTATAAAATTTTAATATATTTAATATAATTAATGATATTATAAGATAATTATAAATAATAATTATTTAATATAAAATTATATTTAAGTATAATAAAATATATATATTAAAAATATTTTAATAATAAATATTAAATAATATTTATTTTATAAATTATATTATAATATAAATATATTTTTTAGTTAATAAAAATTATGAAATAATATTTTTTATATTTTATAATAATTATTATTTTATTTTTTTATAATATATTATTTAATTTAAGTATTTTGAATTTTAGATTTTTTTATTAATTTAATTACTTTTATATATTATAAAAATAAAATTATTATTTATTAAATAAAATATATTTTTTATATATTTTGTATTAATAATAATTATTTAATTTTTATATTTAATTATTTAAAAAAAATTTAAATTAAATATAAATAAATTAAATATTTTTAAAATTAAATAATTATTATAAAATAAATATTAAATTATAAAAATTTTATATTAAAATATTTTTTTTATATAAAAAAATAAAATATAAATTTAATTTAATTATTATAATAATTATTAAATTTAATATATAATATTAATAAATTTAATAAAATGAAATAATAAATTTAGTGAAAAATAATATTTAAAAAATTAGAAAAATTAATAAATTATAAAATATTTAATATTAAAATTATATTTTTATTATTTAAAAATATAATTAATAATATTTTTAATTATATTTTTTTAAATATAATATTTAAATATAAATAAAAATATAAAATAAAAATTAAAACATTTATTAATAAATTATCAAAAATTATAAATATTTAATATAATAAAAATAATTATTATATATTAAAATATATATAATTTTAGAAATTTTAAAATATTTTAATTTATAATTATTAAATATATTTAAGTTTATTTAAAAAAAAAAAATTAAAATAAATAAAAATATATAAAAAAATAATTTATAATTTATTTTATATAATAAAATTTAAATAATATTAAAAAAAAATAAATAATTAATATATTAAATTAAATAATATATTAAAATTAAAAAAATAAAATAATATTTTATATATATATATAATATTTATTAAAAAATAAAAATTATAATATAAAAAAATATATTATATAATATATTTAAATATATAAATTATGAATTAATATTATTATAATTTATTTTAATAATAAATAATAAAAATATAAATAGTTTTAAATAATTATAATTTAAATAATTAAATAAAATATTGATATAATAAAATTTAATATAAAAAAAAAAATTTTAATAAATAAAAATAATTATATTAGGTATAATAAGTAATATATAATAATTAATATTAATATAAATAAAATAAAATTTATTTTAATTTATATATTAAAATTTAAAAATAAGAATAGTAATAATTATATATTATATATTTTAATGAGATTATTTTAAGTATTATTTATTATATTTATATTAAATAATTTTAAAAAATTATATATTTAATTAAATTAATTTTATAATTTTATAAAAATTTTTAATTTTTTAATAAAATTAAAGTTTTTATAATTATTTATTTTTAATATTAATTAATAAAATGTAAATTTAATTAAATATAATAAAATTAATTTATTTTTGATTTTAAGGTTTTGATAGGGGTTTTTTTTATTTGTTTTTGTGTGTGTGGGGGGGGTTTTATTATTATAATAAGTGGTGTGTGTTTAATTTGTGTGTTTTATTATAATTATTTGGGTGAAATATAATAAAAAAATTAAAAATAGTAAATTTTGGGTTTTTTGGGTTGTGGTTGTGGGTTGGTTGTGTGTTTTAATAAAATAAAAATATTATTATTGTGTTTAATATATTTTAAGTATAAATTATATAGATGTATTTTAATTTAATTATTTTTTGTATTTTATATTTGGTGGTGGTTTATGGTTTTTTTATTTGTTGGGTTTTTTTTATTATTATTTTGTATTTTTATTTATTTTTTTTATTTTTTTAATTTATTTTATTTTTATTTTAATTGTGTTATTTATTAAATTAAAATTAAAAATTTAAATTATTGGTAATTTATTATATATTTTTAATTTTAATAGAAATAATATATAATGTAAAATAATATTTGTATATTAATTTTTTATATTTTTTATGGATTTTAAATATTAATTTAAAAATTTATTGATATTTATTTTTTATTTAATTTTTTTATTGTATTTTATTAATTTGAGTTAAATATATAGAATAAATTATGATAATTATATTAATAATAATTTAATAAATTGTATTATTAAAAAATTTAAGATATATAGAATTATAAATTCAAATTTAAAGGTATTTGTTTTTATTATAATTTTTTTTATATTAATATAAAATATAAAAAATATTTTTTTTTATAAAATTTTTTTTATTATTTTGATTAAATAATAATTTAATAAATTTTATTTTAATTATTTTTTTATTTTTTTATTAAATTATTTTAAGAATATTTTTAAATTTATTTTATTAATAATTTATATATTTAATTTATTTTTATAAATATTTTATAATTATTATAATAATTAATTATCAAATTTATATTATATATAAAAAAAAGTTTTTTTATATATATCTTTTTTATTTGATATATCATATATTTTTTTTTTAATTATTATTATGATAATAAATTTTTATTTTATGTATATTAAATATTATATAAAATTTTTTTAAAAAAATTATAATATTTATTTTTTTTTATTTTTTTTATTTTAAAAAATATAATTTTTTTTTTGATTTATTATAAAAAATTAATTTTATTTTTATAAAAATTTTTAATTTAGTATTTCTATTTTAATTTATTAATATTTTTTATTTTTTAAAAATTTATAAAATATTTTAATATCTATTAATTTGTAAATTTTAATTTTATTATTTTATTAGAAAGAAAATTTATATTTATAATTTTTAATAAAATATTATTTTGTTATTATATTAATTTTTAATTTAAAAAATAATTATAATTTATTATAAATAATTATATGTTTTTAATAATTATTTATATTTATAATATATATTATTTTTTTTTTATAATTTTTATTATATTTTTTAATTATTTTAATTATATAAATGTTAATTTAAAATATTTTATTATATTTTTTTAAATAATATATTTATATATTTTTTTTAAATTTTATTTAAATTTGATTAATTTGTAAATATTAATAATTTTATATATATATAATATTTAATATTTTATATTTATTTAAATATTTAAAATTATAATATTATTAATAATTATTTTATTAATAAATTTTTTAAATATTTATAATATATAAATTGTATTTATAATAAAAAAATAATTAATTAATATAATTTTAAAAAAAAATTTAAATAAAATATAAATAAATTTTATAAAATTAGAATAAAAAATTAAAAAAAAAAATAAAAATAACTAAAAAATAAAAAAAAATAATTTATTTAAATTAAGTTATGTTATTTTTAAAAATAATATTTAATATTTTTATTTTTATAAATAATTATAATTTATATAAAAAAATAGATTTATTTAATAAAATAAATTATTTTATTTTATATTTAAATAATAAACTTAGTTTAAAATAATATAATATAAAATTTTTTAATATATAATAAAAAAAATATTATGTTAAATAATATTTTATGAAATAAATAAATTTAAAAATTTTTTTATATTAAATTAATATAAAAATATATAAATTTATTTATTTATTAAAATATTATATAAAAAAAAATATAAAAAATTTTTAATTATATAAAAATTAAATAAAAGTTAAATATATAATTTTAAATATATATATATAAAATTAAAATTTATATATTTATAATTATTATTAATAAAAATTTTTTTAAATTATTTATTAAAAATTTTTATATTAATTATGTTAAAAATTTATTTTAAATTTTAATTATTTAAAGATATTATAAATATAATATAAATATATATAATAATATAAAAAATTTAAAAATTTTATTAAATTTTTTTATATATTTTTATTAATAATTATAAAATATAATATATAATTATATTTTAATAATATAAATAATAATTTATAAATATTTTAAATTAAAATAAATATAAATATTTTATTAAATTTAAAATAATTAAATATAAATAAATTAATATATTATAAATTATATTTTATTAATATATTATAAATATTAAAAAATATTTAATGTTAAATTATTTATAAGATAATATTAATATTTTAAATATATTTATAAATGTATTAATTTATATAAATTTTTTATAAAAAATATATTAATTTTAAAAATTTAATATTAAATTTTAATTATTTATTTTATTAAATATAAATAATATAAATTATATTTTTTAAGATATATTTTAATATTATAAATTAATATATATAATATTTTATTATAATTAAAAATAAAATAAAATAATTATTATTTTAAAAAATATTTAAATTATTTTATTTTTATTATATATTTAATTTTTAATTTTATAAATATAAATTATTATTTTATGTTTTGGTATTATAATTATATTATTAATTTAAAATAATTTTTTTATTTATAAATTTTATTTTTTAAATAATAATTTATAATAAATTAAAAATATATTTTAATTAAATATAAAAATAATATATATTTTTTTTAATATTTTTAATATAATTTTTTAATTTATTAATTTTTATAAAAATTTATTAAAAATTATATTTTATATATAAAATTATAAATAATATTTTATTTTTATATTGTATATAAATATTTTATTTTTATAAATTATTATATTTATTAATTTAATATAATAATTTTTAAATTATTAAATTATATTATTTTATTTTATTATATTTTATATTATTAATTTAAAATTTTATTAAAATAAATTAAAAAATGTAGATTAATATTATTTTAAAAAATTATTTTATTAATTTAATTAATTATTATAATTAAATTTTTATTTTTTTTATTTTTTATAAAATAAATTAATAATAAATATGTTTTTATAATATTTATTTATATTTAAATTAATATTGATTATTAAATTTATTAATTTAATTTTTTTTTGTAATATTTTTTTTGTAATTAAAAATTATTTTTATTTTTAATATATTTTATTATATTTTTAATAATATAATATTTTTATTTTAAATAATATTTAATTATTTAATTAATTTTATTTTTATTAATAATATTTTAATTAAATTATTATTTTTTTTTTGATTTTATTTTTTATAATATATATATTAATATAAAATAATTTTTATATAAATTATTAATAATTATGAAATATATTATATTGATATTATTAATTTTTATAATATATTTTTTTTATTTTTAATAATATTATATTTTATTATTTTTTATTTTTATATATTTGATTTATTATTGAATTGTTATTAAATTTTATTAATAATTTTTTATTTTATATTTATTTATATTTATTTATGTTAATTTATAATAATTTAAAAATAATATATTATATTTAAATTATTTTTTAAAAAAATTTTATTATTTTTTTATTATAATAAAATTTTATTTATATATTTTAAATAAATTATGTTTTAATATTTTTAATTTTATTATATTTGTTATTCAATATTTTTATAAAAAGTAATTTTTAATAAATATAAATTTGTTTATGTTATTATTTATTTTTATTTAAATTTAAAATATTTTTGAATAGTAAAATTTTTAATATTTTTTTATAATTTTTTTTTATATTTATTTAAATTGTTTATTTTAATATATTTATAATTTATAATTAGTTTTTTTATTATATATATTTTATTATATATTAATTATAAAAATTTAAATAAAATATAATTTTTTTTTTTTATTATATAGTTAAAAATATATTAATTTAAAAAAAATATTTATTATATATTATATATAAATTAATATAAATTTATATTAAAAAAATTAAAATATTTTTAAAATAATAAATATATTTTAAATAAAAAATAAAAAAAAATATAATTAATTTAAAATTTTAAATTTATTATATATAATTAATATATAATTTAAAAAATTATTTAATATAAATAAATAAAATAATTAAAAATATAAAATTATTTTTAATGATAATTTAATAAAAAATTTTTTAATAAAAAAATAATATTTTTTTTTAAATATATTTTAATAAGATATAATAAATTTAAAAATATTAATTAATATTATACATAGAAAAAATAAAAAAAATAAATATTTATAATTTAATATAATTAATAAAAATATTTATATATTAAATTTTAATAATTTATAAATATTTTTTAATTAATAATTATAAAAAATTAATAATATATAATTTTTTTTTATATTATTATATAATTAATAATATGTTATTTATTTAAAAAATTTAATTTTTATATTTATAAATTAATAATTATATAATTAAAAATTAAAATTTATAAATAAATAATTAATAAATTTTAATAATAATTAAAAATTTTTTTTTTTTTTTTAATTAATTAAATTATAATTTATAAAAATTTTTTTTTAAAAAATATTTTTAAATAAAATATTTTTTATTTTTTTTATTTATAATTAATTTTTTTTAAAAATTTAAAAATTGATATTTAAATAATATAATAATTATTTTTTTTTATTTTTTATATAATAAAAATTTAAATTTAAATTAACTTATAATATTATTATATTTTAATTATTAAATTAAATTTTTTATATATTTTTTTTTTATTTTAATTTTTTTTTATTTAATATATATTTTTTTTAATAAAATTTATAAATATTTTTAATAAATAGTTAATAAATAATTAAATAAATATAATATAATTTATATTTAATTTTTATATTTAATATAAATAAAAATATTATTTTATAAATAAATATGTTTATATATATTTTATTATTTATTATAATTTTTAAAATTAAATAAATAATTTAAAATTAATATTATAAAAAATATATATAATTATAAAAAATAAATAATATTATGAAAATAAATTTAAATTATATTATTAATAAAATAATTAATATAATTATAAATAATATTAATAAATAAA
Source organism: Neotoxoptera formosana (assembly GCA_022818045.1). NCBI lineage: Eukaryota > Metazoa > Arthropoda > Insecta > Hemiptera > Aphididae > Neotoxoptera > Neotoxoptera formosana. The sequence continues at coordinate 2,602,318 of JAIWJD010000007.1, read as the reverse complement.
AACAATTAATTTAAAATATTAAAAATTAATAATAATAGATTTAGTAAATATAAATAAAATTTATGTAATTTTATTAAAATTTTAAATTGATAAAAATTATTTTAATATTATATAATATTAAAATTAAATTTTTTTATAATATAATTAAAATAAATAAAAATTATTTTAATAAATTTAATAATTAAATAAATTTTTAAATTAATTTAATAATTAAATAAATAAAATTTATTAAATATTAAAATAAAAATTTTATATTATATTAAATATTATTTAATTTTTTTAATAATATACAATATTTTTTTTATATTATAATAATATAAAATATTAAAATAATTAATTATAGTTTAATTTATATTTATGATATAAAATTTAAAAAATTATTTTAAATTTATATAATAAAAAATAATAGAATAAAATATAAATATTAATTAATATATTTTTATATATTAATTTTGTAGTTTATTATTTGTTATTAATTATTATTAAATTTTTATATATAAAATAGTTATTTGTATTAATTTAAATAATCTATAAAATATATATTTAAAAATTAGATAAATTTAAATTAATATATTTATATTAAATATTTTTAATAAGTAATAATATACAAATTATAAATATATATTTAATTATAATAATAATTAAATACAATTAATAATATTATTATTAAATAATAAGAATATTTTTAATCTTAAATATATTTAAATATTAATTAAATATAATAATAAAAAAATTATTTAGATAATAGAAGATAATTCAATGATATAAAATATTATTATATTTTTATAATAAATTTATAAAAATGATTTTAAAAATTATATAAAAATATAATTTATTTATATATTTATATTTTTAATATTTTTTAATTATTTTTTTTAAATTTAATTTATTAAATATTATTTTAAAGGATATTTTAATTTTTATTTATTGCTTATTTATAATTAATAGATTTTTTTTAATTATTTATTATTTTATGATATTAAATTATATGAAATTTGTTGTTTTATTATGTATATATATATATGAGTTTTATCTTAATTTTTTTTTAGTTAGTTTATAGTTTTTTTATTATATATAATTTAATTTTTTTTTTTATAATGTTTTTTGTATTATAATTATTATAATTTATTATAGATATTTTATTAATTAAATTTTATTAAAATTTTTGTAGGTTATTTTGTAAAATAATATAATAGTGATTATTTTTAAATAATTATATTTTTATATATTTGTTAATGTAATTTAATATTTATTATGTTAAATAAAAATTTATTTTTTGTTTAGTTTTTTATTATTTTATTTAATTTAATTTTTATTTTTATGATTAATTTTTTTTTAATTTATTTTTTATTTTTTAAAATAATTAAAATTTAATTTTTTTTTTATTTTGTTATTATATTTATTAATATATTTTAATATATTATATATTATTTAAATTTTTTAAATAATTTTATTTTATTTTTTTATTTTTTATTTTTTTTTTTTTTATATTAAATATTAATAAATAATTTAATATATTTATTTAAATTTTTATTTGATTTTTAATTTTTTTTTTTATTATTTATTTTTTTTATTAATATAAAATTTATATATAATTATATTATTTAGTTAATTTTAATTTATTTTATTTAATTTATTTATTTTTTTAATTTTTTTTTTTTATTTATTTTTAAATTTTTTTTTTTTATGTTTTATTATTATTTTTAGATTATTTATAATAAATTTTATATTATTTATTATTATGTTTAATTTATTTATAAATTTTATTTTTATTTTTTTATTTATTTTTTTATTTTTATTTTTTTTTTGTTTAATATATTTATATTTTAAAATTTTTAAATTAATTTTAGTTTTTTTTTATAATTTATTAATTTAAAAATAATTTTAATTTTTTATTATAGTATATTTTCATTATTAATGTTAGTAATTTTTATATTTATATTATTTTATTTATTTATTAAATATTTTATTTAAATATATTTATATTTTATTAATTATATATTTAATTTTTTTTATTAAATATTAATTAATTTTTATTTTTATAAATTTTTTTTTATTATTAAAAATATAATATTATTATTTTTTAATTTTTTTTATTGAAATATTTTTTTATTATATAAATATTATTTTTTTGTTATGTAATATATTTTTTTTTATTTATAAATTATATTTTTATTTTATTTATTTATTTTAAAATAATTTTATATTTTTTTAAATTTTTTTTTTTTTTTTTTTTTAAATTAATTATTGTAAATTTTATAAAATTTAATTATTTATTATATATTAATTTTTTAATATATTTATTATTTTAATTATATAATTTATATTTAAAATTATTATATATTTAAAATTATATTTTTAAAAATAATTAAATTTTTTATTTTATAATATATTTTTTAATTTTTAAAAATATTTATTTATTTTAATTTTTAATTATTATTTTTAAAATTATATAATTATAATTTTTAATATTTAATTAAATTATTTTTTTTTATTTTTATTTAAGTAATATTTATTAATATTTTAATTTTATTTAATATTTTTTTTTTTTGTTTTTAATATTTTATTATTTCTTTTTAAATCTTTTTACATTTAAATTTATTTTTTTTTTTTTTTTTTTTT
>JAIWJD010000007.1:2570697-2595697 GCA_022818045.1 Neotoxoptera formosana | reverse complement strand
ACAACAAACAAAGACCACAAACACAAAACACAACAACAAAAAAACATAAAAACCAACAAACAAAACAAACAAAAACACAACAAACAAAAAAACACAAACAACACAAAAAAACAACAAAACAATCAAAAAACAAAACAAAACAAAAAAACAAAAAACAAAACAACACAACAAACAACAAAAACAAAAACAAACAAAAAAACAACAAAACAAACAAAACAAACAACAAAAACACACAAAAAACAACAACATACAAACAACAACACAACAACAAAACAAAACAACAAAAAACAACAAAAAACAAAAAACAAACAACAACACAAAAACACAAAAAAAACAAACAAACAAAACAAACAACAAAAACACACAAAAAACAACAACACAAACAACAAAAAAAACAACACAAACAAACAACAACAAATAAACAACAAAACAACAAACAAACACAAAACACAAAACAAAAAAAACAACAAACAAACAACAACCAAAAAAAAACAAAAACAACAACAAACAAAACAACAAAAAAAAAAACAAACAACAAAAAAACTAACACAAACAACAAACAAACAAAAAAAAACAACAAAAACAAAAACAACACCAAAACAAACCAACAGCACAACACAAAACAAAACAACAAAAAAACAAAAACACAATACACAACACAAAATAAAAAAAAAAAAACAACACAACAATCAACACAAACATACAAAAAAAAAAAACAACAACAAACAAACACAAAACAAACACAAACAAAAACAACACACGGAACAAACAAAAACAAACAACAAACAAAACACACACAACAAAAAAACAACAAAAAAAACAAAAAAAACAACAAACCAAAAACAATCAACACACACAAAACACAAACAAACAAAAACAACAAACAAAAACAACACAAACAACAAACACAAACAACAAAACACAAAACAAAACACACAAAACAAAAAACAAGAAACAACACAAACAAACAAAACAAAAACACACACACAAACCACAAAACAACAAAACAAAAAACACAACAAACAAACAACACAAAAACAAAACAAAAACAAAAAACACAAAAACAATACAACAAACAAAACAAAAAACACTAAACAAAACACACAAAAAACAAACAAAAACAAACACAAAACACAACACAAAAAAAAAAAAAATAAAAACAAACAAAAACATAACAACCAAAAAAAAAAAAACAAACAACAATAAAAAAAAACAAACAAAAAACAACATACAAAACACAAAAAAACAAACAAACAAAAACAAACACAACAAAAAAAACAAAATCAAAACAACAAACAACACACACCAACAAAACAACACAAAACACAAAAAAACCAAACAACAACAAAAAAACAAAACAAAAAACAATCACCACAACAAAAAACAAACAAACAACAAACAAAAAAACAACAACAAAACAAACATACACAGAACACACACAAAACAAAAAAACACAACAACACAAAAAAAAACACACACAAAAAACACAAACAAATCAACAACAAACACAACAAAAACAAAACAAAAACAACAAAAACACAACAACACAAACAAACACAAAAAAAAAACAACACAACAAACACAAAAACAAAACAACAAAAAAACACAAAAAACAACAAAAAACAAAAAAAAAAACACAAACACACACAACACAAAAACAAAAAAAAAAACAAACAAAAACAAACAATACAAACAAACACAAAACAAACAATCAAAAACAACATACACAAAAACAAAACAACACCAAACAACAAACAACAAAAACAAACACAAAACAAACAACAAACAACACAAAAAAAACAAAAATAACAACACAACAACACAAAACACAACATCAACAACACAAAACAAAAAAACAAACAAAACACACAAACAACAAACAAAAAAACAAAAAACAAACAAAAACAAAAAACAACACAAAACAAAACAACAACACCAACACAATCACACAACAAAAAACAAACAACAAAACACAAAACAACAACAAAAAAACACAAAAAACAAAACAATACAGACAACAAAACAACAACAAATCAAAAAAACAACACAACAAACAAACAAAACACAAAAAAACAACAACAAAAAAACAAACAACAACACAAAAAAACAAACAAACAAACAAAAAAAAAAAAACAAAACACACAAAAATCAACAAACAAAACAAACAACACAAAAAACAATACACAACAAACAAAAACAACAAAAAAACACAAACAAAAAAAACAACACAACAAAACATAAACAACAAACAAACAACAACACAAAAAAACACAAACAATAAAAACAAAAACAACAAACAAAAACAAAAACAAAAAACAAACACAAAAAACAAAACAAACAAACAAAAACAAAAAAAAACAAAAAAAACCCAAAAAAAAAACACAAAACAAACAACAAAACAACAAAAACAACACCAAACAACAAAAAAACAACAAAAAACACAACACAAAACAAAAAAAACACAACACAAACACACAAACATCAAAACAAACAACAAACACAAACCACAAACAAAAAAAAACAAACAACAAACAACAACAAAAAACAACAAAAAACAAACACAAAAAGACAACAAAAAACAAACAACACAAAAACAAAACAAAAAAAAAAAAAAACAACAAAACACAACACAACAACAAACAAAACACAAAAAACAAACAAAAACAAACAACACAAACAAAAAACAAACAAAAAACAGAACAACAAAAAAAACAAAAAAAACCAACAACAACAAATCAAACACAAACAACAAAAAACACAAAACAAAAAACACAATACAAACAACAAACAAAAAAACAAATAAAACAAACCAAAAACACAAACAAAAAAAACAACAAACAAACAACAAAAAAACACAAAACACCAAACAAAAACAAACAAACAAAAAACACAACAAACAAAACAAAAAAAACAACAACAAAAACAAAAAACAAACAAACAAACACAAAAACAACAAAAACACACATACAACAAAAAAACACAACAAAAAAATCAAACAAACAAAAACACAAAAAACACAAACAAACAAAACAACAAAAAACAAAACAAAAAACAACAAACAACAAACAAAAAACCACAAAAACAAAACACAACAACACCACAAAAAACAAAAAAAAACACCACACACAACACAACCAACACAAAACAAACAAAAACAGAACACACAACAAAAAAAAAAAAACAACAAAAAACACACCAACAACACAACAACACAAAAACAAAAAACAACAAAACACAACAAAAAAACAACAAAAAAAAAACAAAAAAAAACAAAACAACACAAAAAAAACACAAAAAAAAACAACAACAACACACAAAGAAACACAAAAAACACACAACAAACAAACAACAACAAAACAAAAAACAAAACAAAAAACACAAACAACACACACACAAAAACAAAAAAAAATAAACAAAAAAAACAAACAACAAACAAACACAAACAATACAAAAAAACACCAAAAACAAACAACACATACAAAAAAACAAACAAACATAAACAAAAACAAAACAATACACACAAAACAACAACAAAACAACACAAACAACAAAAAAACAAAAAACAAAACAACAAACAAACTAAACAAAAACAAACAACAAAAAACAAAAAACACAACAAAACAACAAAACAAAAACAAAACAACAAACACAACCAAAAACAAACAATAAACAAACAACACAAACAAAAACAACAAAACATCAAAACAAAAAAAAAAACAAAAAAAACAAAAATACAAACAAAAAACATACAAAAAAACAAAAAACAAAACAACAAAAAACAAATCAACAAACACCAAACACAAAAAAAACAAACAAAAAAAAAAAACAAACAACAACACAAAAAACAAAAACAACAACAACACAACAAACAAACAACAACAAAACAAACAAAAAAGAAACACAAACAAAAACAACAAAAAACAAAAAACAAAACAAAAAACAACAAAAAACCACAACAACAAACAAAAAACAGAAAAAACAAAGCAAAAAACACCACAAAAAAAAACAAACACAAACAAACAAAAACACAAACAAAAACCAACAAACAAAAAACAACAAACAAAACAACCAACAAACACAAACAAACATAAAAACACAACCAAAACACAAAAAACAACAACAAAACAAAAAAACACAACAAAACACAAAAACAAACAAAACAAAAAACAAAAAACAACAAACAAACAAAAAGAAAACACACAACAAAAAAACAACACATAAAAAAAACAACAACAAACACACAAATCAAAACACAAAAAAAACATAAAACAAAACAACAAAAACAACAAAACAAAACAAACACAAAAAAACAACAAAAAAAAAAACACAACAAAAAAACAAAAAAACAAAACAACAACAACAAACAACACAAAACAAACAACAGACAAAACACAAAAACACAAAAAACACAAACAACAAAAAAAGAACAAAAACAACAACAACAAAAAAACACAACAAAAAACAAACAGCACAAAACAACACACACAAAACAACAAAACAACACACAAAAAACAAAACAAAAAAAACAGAAACAAAAAAACACAAAAATAAACAAACATAAAACACAAACAAAATACAAACAACAAACAACACAAAAACAAAACACACAACAAAAACAAAACAAAAAACAACAAAAAACACAAACAAACAAAATAAACAACAAAAACAAAATACACAACACACAAACCAAAAAAACAACAAAACAACAAACCAGAAACACAACAACAAAAAAACAAAAAACAAAAAACACAAAAAAACACAAACAAAACAAAACAACACATCAAAAACAAAACAACAAAAAAAACAAAAAACAAAACCTACAAACCAACAACAAACAAAACACAACAAAACAAAACAAACACAACAAAAAAAACACACAACAAACATCAATAAAAACAACAACAAAAACAAAAAAAAAAACAACAACAAAAAAACACAAACAAAAACACAACAAACAACACAAAAAAAACAAAACACAAAAAACTAACAAAACAACAAAAAAAAACCACAACAAAACACAACAAACACAAAAGCAAAAAAAACAAAAAAACACAAAAACACACAAAAAAAAAACAAACAAAACAAAAAAACAACAAAAAAAAAACAACAACACAAAAAACAAAAACAAAACAACAACAAAAAAAAAACAAAACAACAAAAACACACAAAAAAAAACAAACAAAGACACAAAAACAACAAAAAAAAACACAAACAACAAAAACACAAACAACCACAAACAAAACAAAACAACACAACAAAAAACATCTACAACAAACACAAACAAAACAAAAAAACACACAACAACACAATCAAAACAAACAAAACACAAACAAAAAAACACAAAACATACAACACAAAAAAAAGAAACAATCAAACAAAAAAAACAACAAACAACAACAAAAACACACAAACAACAACAAAAAACAAACAACAACAAACATACAAAAACAAAACAATCACAACAAAAAACACAAAACAAACACAAAAAAAACAAGTCAACAAACACAACAAACAACAAACAAAAAAAAAAAACAAAACTACAAAAACAACATAAACAACAACACCAAACACAAAAAAAAAAAAAAAAAAAAAAAAAAACAAAAACAACAAAACACACAAAATACAAAACAACAAACAAACAAAAACATAACACACAAAAAAAACAAACAACAAACAACAAAACACAAACAAAACAACAACAAACAAAAACAAAAAACAACACAAACACACAACAAACATAAACAAAAAAAACAAAACAACAACAAAACAAACAAAACACAAACAACAACAAAACAAACACACAACAAAAAAAAACAAAAAAAAACAAAAAACAAAACACAAAAAAAAAAACAAACATACAAACAACAAAAACAAACAAACAAACAAAACAAACAACAACAAAACAAAAACAAACAAACAAAAAAACAAAAACAAACAACAAAAAAAAACAAAAAACACAAAAACAACAAAACAAACAACACAACAAACAACAAAAACAACAAAAACAACAAAAAAAACAAAAAAACAAAAAAACAAAAAGACAAAAAGACATCAAAACAAACAAACAAACAAAAATACAAACAAAAACAACTACAAACAAAACATAACACAACATAAACAACAAACACAAAACAAAACAACACACAACAAAAAAACAAAACAACACCAAAACCCACAAACAAACAAAAAAACAAAAAACAACACAAAAACAAAAACAACTCACAACAACACAAACAATACAAAAATACAAAACAACCGAATAACAAAAATTACAAACGACACATACAACACAACAAAAAACAAAAACACAAACAAACAAAACAAAAAAAACAACACACAACAACAAAACAACAAAAAACACAACAAAAAAAAAAAAACAAACACACAACAACAAAAAAAACAAAAACAGCAAAAAAACAACACACAGACAACAAACAACAAACAACAAAAACAAACAACACAACACAACACCAACAATCACAAACAACAAAACAACACAAAAAAACAAACATCACAACAACACAAAACAAACATCAACAACAAAATAAAACAAACAAAACAACAAAAAAAAACACAACAACAAAAACCAAAACAAAAACAACAAACAACAAAACAACAAACAAAAAAACAAAGAAAAACAACAACAAACAACACAAAAAAAACACAACACAAAAAAAACAACAAAAACAACAACAAAATACACAAAAACAAACAAAACAACAAACAACAATCACAACAAAAAAACAACACAAAAACACAAACATAAAAAAACACAAGTACACAACAAAACAAAACACCCAAAACACAACAAGAAAACAATCACTAAAACAAACACAAAAACACAAACCACAACAAAAAACACAATACAAACAACAAAAAACAAAAAAAAAAAACACAAAACAACAAAACACAACCAAAAACAACAAACACAAATCAAACAAAACAAAACACACAACCAAACAAACAAAAATACACAACAAAAACAAAAACAAAAATTAAAAAAACAAAACACAAAACAACACAAACAACACACAAAACAACAAAACAACAACAAACAAACACACAATACAACAAAACACAACAATACAAAATCAACAAACAAAACAAAACAAAAAAAACAAACACATACAATCAAAACAACATACAACACAACAAAAACAAACAGCAACAAAACAAACAAAATAACAATACAAACAAACACAAACAACAAAAAAAACAATTCAAAAAAAAAAACCAACCAATAACACAACACCACAAAACAAACACAACAAACCAACTCAAACAAAAAACCATACACAACAAACAAAAAAAAACCACACCAAAACACAACAACAAAATACAAAAAAACACAACAAACACAACAACCAACAAAAAAAAAAAAGAAAACAAAAACACACAAAACAACAAAAGAAACAAACAAAAAACAAACAACACAACAAAAACAGACAAACAACAAAAAACACACAAATAAAACAACACTACACAACAACACAAAACACACAAAACAACAAAATACAAACACACAACAACAACAAATCAAAAACAGTACACACACAACCTAACAAAAAAACAACAAAAACAACACTAAATACAAACAACAACAATACAACACAACAAACAAAACAACAAACAAAAAAAAAACAAAGCAAACAAAAAACAACAAACAGAAACAACAACACAATACAAACACAAACAACAAACACAAAAGCAACTAAAAAAAAAACAACAACCCAAAAAAACAAGAACACAAAAAAAAAATACACACACAGAAGAACAACAAACAATAACAACAAAGAAAAACAAACAAAATAAAACAGAAAACAAAACACAATCATACACACAAAACAAAACAAATACAACACAAACACACAACCAAAACAAACAACGAAAAAAACAAAAACAAAACATACATACAAACAAAACTAACACAACAAAAAAACAGACAAAAAAACAAACAAAAACAAAAACAAAACATACATAACAACACAAACCACACAACAAAACAAAATGCACACAAACACACACAAACAACAGGAAAAACAACAAACAAACACACAACATCAAAAAAAAAAAACACAACAAACACAACAATATCAGCAACACAACAAACAAATGAAACAACAAACAACAAAAACAAAACACAAAACAACAAAAACAAAACACACAGAACACAAACCAACAAACAAACAAACCCAAAGAAAAAAAACACAAAAACAAACACAACAACAACAACACAACACAACAAAAAACCAACAAAAGCAAAAAAAAAACACAATATAAAAACAAACAACAAAAAAAAACAATACACCAACAACACAACAAAAAACACAACAAACAAACAACTAAAAAAAAACAACAACAACAAAAACAAAAAAAAACAACAAAACAACATAACACACAAAACACACAAAAAACACACAACAACAAAACATCAATAAGACAAAAACAAACAAAACACAAATAACACACAAAACACAAACAGCATATAAAAAAAACACAACTCGAACATACAAAGCAAAAAAACACCAAAAAACAAACTACAACACAAACAAAACAACAAAACAAACAACAAAAACAAAAACAAAAAAGAAACAAAAAACAACAAAAACAACAACAACATACACAACACAATACACAACAAAACATAAACAAAACAACAATCAACATACAAAAAAACACACACAAAGACACAAAAAAAACATAAAAACACAAACCAAAAAACACACAAAAAACAAAACAAACCACACAAACAACAACAAAACAAAAAACACAAAAAACAAGTACAAAACAAAAAACATACAACAAACACAACAATACAAACAAAAGAATACAACAAGAACAACAACAAACAACACAAACACAAACAAAACAGCAAAACAAAAACAATACAAACAACAAGAGACAAAACAACATTACAAAAAAGACAACAAAACAACAATACAACAACAAAAAAAAAACACAACAAAAAAACAAAACAAACACACAAAAACACAACACAAAAACACAACACAAAAACAAAGACAAATTAAAAAAAAAAAAAATACAAAAAAACAAACAATCAAACAAGAACAAAAAACAAAAGCAAAAACATACAAAGACAAACACAAAACAACACACAAAACACAAAAAAACAACAAAACAAACACACAAACAAACTTAGAGAAAACACAAAAACAGAAACATAAACAAAAAACAAAACACAACTAAGAACACAAACAAAAAAAAAACAGCTCAAAACACAACAACAACTAACACCAAAAAAAACAAAACAACAAAAAAACAAAAACACACAAAAACACAAAAACACAAAAACAAAAAAAAAGCAAAACAAATCAAAAAAAACAAACAAAAAAACATACAAAACAAACAAACAAAAAACATCAATACACAAAAAAAAAAAACAAACAACCCAAGAAAAAAACAAACACACTACAAACAATAAAAACAAAACAAAACAACAAAAAAAACAAAAAAACAAAGACAAAAAACAAAACAACAAACACAAAAAAAATAACACAAACAAATAACACTAATAAAAAAAAACAAAAAAAAACCAAACAAAAATCAAAGCAAAACAACAACACACAAAAACACAACAAAAACAAAAACACATTAAACATACAACAAAACAAACAAAAAACACATAAACACACAAAAACAAACAAAACACCACAACCAAAAACAAAACAACGCAAAAAAAAAAAAACCCAAAAAAAAAAACACAAAACACAAAAACAAAAAAAACAACAAAAAAAGCACAAAAAAAACAAACACAACAAAAAAAATAAAACAAAACAAAAAAAAAAAAGCAACACATAACAAAAAAAAAAACAAAAAAAAAAAAAAACAAACAACACAAAAAACACACACAAAAAAAAACAAACAAAACAACAAAATACACAAAAAACACAACAAAACACACAAAAACAAAAAACTACACAAAAAAAAACGAGACACAAAAAAAACAACAACAAAATAAAAAAAGAAAAAAACAAACAAAAAAACAAAACAAATAACACACACCATAAAACAAAAAAAAACCAAAAAAAACACAGCAAACAAAACAAAAAAAAACAAAAAAAAGAAGAAAAAACTAACAAACAAATAAAAAAAAACAACAAAAAAAAAACAAAAAAACAAAAAAAAAAAAGAAAAAACAAAACAAAACAAAAAAAAAAAAAAAAAAAAAAAAATAAAACAAAAACCCGAAAAAAAAACATTAAAGAAAAAATAATAAACACAAACACAAAACACACAAAAACAACAAAACAAAAACATAAAACAAAACAAAAAATCAAACACAAAAAAAAAAAAAAAAAAAGCAAAAACAAAACCAAAAATAAAATAACAGCCACAAAACAACAAAAAAAAAACATAAAGACAAAAAAAACCAAAAAAAAACAACACAAAAAAAAAAAGAAAAAAACAACTAAACGAACAAGAAAAAAAAAAAACAAACAAAAAAAAACAAAAAACCATAAAAAAAAAAAAAACACAAAAACAAAAAGCAAATAACAAAATAAACAAAAACAGCAACAAAAAAACAACCAAAACAAACAAGGAGAACAACAACAAAAAAACAACAAAAAAAAAAAACCAACACAACAAAAAACACAAACAACAAAAACAAAAAAAAAAAAGACAAAAAAACCAAAAAAAAAACAGGCAAAAACAACACACAAAAAACTGCACCACAAAAAAGACCAGGGAAAATACAACACAAAAAAAAAAAAAGAACAAAAAACAAAAAACAAAAAAACAAGCAAAAACAAAAAAAACAACAAAAAAACGGAAAAAAACAAAAAAACAAACAAACCAAAACAAAAAAAAAAACAATACACAAAAAAAAAAAAGACAAAAAGGAAAGCAGACAAAGAACCACAAAACAAACAAACGGCAAAAACAAAACAAAACAACAAACAAAAACAAAAAAAAAGGGAAAAAAAAAACCAACATAGGTGGCAACACAAAACAAGAAAAACAAACAAAAAAAAAAAACACGAGCCGGCGGAAAAAAAAACAACAAAAAACAAAACCAAACACACACAAAGAAACACCAAAACAACAGAGCCAAAAACACAAATACAACACACACAAAAGTACAATACAAAAAAAAAAAACAAAGCGCAAACAAATAAACAAAAAAAACAACAAGAACAAAAAAAAAAAAAAAGCACAACAATAAAACAAAACACACATAACAACACAAAAACACACAATCAAAAAAAAACAAAAAAAAAGCAAAAAAAAAATGCAAAAAAAACAAAAACAACATTAAGCAAACAACTCAAAACAAAAACACAAAATAAAACAAATATAATACAAAACAACGTGAAAAACAAGAAAAAAAAAACAAACAACAGATGAAGGGAACATGGAAAAAAAAACACACGCAAAAGCTGAGTACCAAATAAAGCAGAAGGAAGCAAAGGAAAAACAACGGACAAAAAACGGAAACAAAAAGAGCGCGAAAAGTAACAAACAGCAAGGAGCATAGAGAACAATACAACAACAGACGATATGAATCCACACAAAATGGAAACAACGAGAGAACAAGGGGAAAGTACAAAAACAACTAAACGCAGACAAGTTACAGAACAAGACAGAACAAACAACAAAAAAGGCGAACAAAACAGACTCAAACATCCATAAGGAGCCAGAAGAACAAACAAAGAGAAAAGAAGAAAGCGATAACACAGAAATGGAGCGAAGCGCAGCACAGGAACAAAATTGGAGAGGCTAAAATACAAAGAAGAAGCGTGAAAAGGCTTAGACGATTATACAAAGAAAAACAAAACGAGCAGAGAAAAAGAGAAACAAGAAAACTTGACATCCCACAAGAAAAGCAAAGAACCAACAGAGACAACGAAAAGCAAGAACAACAAAACGAGAAATAACGAACACTAACAAAAAAAAAGAACATAACAAAAAAATACAAACAATCAATAAACAACAAGAATACGAATAGACAAACAAAACGAAAGACAACAAAAGAACAAACACAACAACGGCAGGAGAAAAAGACAAAACAGACAAAAGCAAAATACACAGAAAACAACGAAAAAACAGAAAAAGCGAACAAGCGAAAAAGCAAAAATACAAAGACAACAAAAACGATCAACAAAAACACACACATCAAAAAACAAAAAACACGAGCAAAATAATATAAACAAACAGAACGAAAGCAAACACAAAGGAAAAAGGAAACCAGAAAAACGAAAACAGAGAAACAACAGGAGGTAGAGAAAGTGCGCAAGTGAGTGCAAAAACTAGAAAAAAACAGAGTAACGAACGAAACAAAAAAAAAAACGAACAAGTAGAAAACAAAAAACAAAGGGGACACAAAACGCAAAAGAAAATCAAACAAAAGAAACAGACAAAGCAAAGAGAAAGAAACTAAAGAGGGGGAGGATGGGGAGAACAACGAGAACAAAAAAAAGTTGGAAGGACAACACAAAGGGAAAAAAAACAAGCAAGAATAAACAGATGAACAAAACAAAAAATCAGAAATACACAATACGAACACAAGTAAAACAAGAAGGAACAAACTGTAAAACACGACAATATGAGAGCGATAGTACAACATATAAAACAAATAAAACAAAAATAAGGCAAAAAGACCACAAAAAAAGTAGAGAGGGGGGAGGGCGCGGGAAAACAACAGAAGGGAAAGACCAGAAAGACTAAAGAAGACACGCAAAAGGGGGAAGGACAAACAAATGAAGAAGGAAAACTAAATAAAGACAAAAAATACAAAAAAGGACACAACCAAGCAAGGAAGGGAACCATCAATCGGAAAATAAAAAACAAGACGGCGATTGAGCAAGAAGCGAACAAACAGAAAAAAAAGAAAAAGACAAAGACAACAAAAGCTAACGAGAGAAGAAACAACAAAACAAAAAGGGAGAGAGGCAGGAACAAAATAAAAACAAAAGGAAAAGGGGGCGCAAAAGGAAAATGGTAAAAAACAGAAAGAACATCGAGAACAAACAACTAAAAAAACAACAAGGACACCGAAACAAACGATTAAAAAAAAAACGCGAGGAGGGGAAAAAGCACACGCGAGAAGAAGAGGGAGACAAGCAAGAAAGCAACAAACAACAACAAAAAAAAAGCACAAGAAACACAACAAAGCGCAAAAACAAAGCACAGATACACAACAAAAAACACATAGATGAGAAAACACAGAAGAAAGAAAGACAAGAACACAGAAAAACGAGCGAAGAGATAACAACGCATCAAAACAACAAAATACAAACAAAACAAGAGAACATACAAACACCGAGTAGTAGCGGACAAATAACATAATGAAAGATCGAAACATCAAAGACAACAAAAGACAACTAGGAATCAACAAAGGATAGCCGAATAACCAGGGAAAAATCACACAAAAGATAACACGACAAAAAAACAAATAAGAAACAACAGCAAGACAACAGTAGCCAGGCACGACTAAAACACAGGAACAAAACAAACAACAGGCTCGAGGGCAACAACAAAAAAAAGATAAGACAAAAGAAGGCAAACAAACGAAGAAAAACAGAAGGACAGGAAAACACACAAGTAAAAAGAAAAAAAACAGGGAACAGATACAAAGAAAGCAAGATACAGACAACAATGAAAAAGAGATGACGCAGGAAGGGACCAAAGAGAAAGCGCGATTTATACAAAAACAAAAATAAAAAAATTAGTAAGCAAAAAAGAACAAAAAAAAGAAACATAAGGACAACAGTAACAAGAGAAAAAACGAAAAACAGTAAACAAACATACGGAATAAAAAGCATAGAGAAAGGCAACAAAGAGCAACAAAAAAGGCAAAAAGAGACACCAAAAGCAGACAAGAAGGAACACTAACAACGAGAAAGGGACAGAACAAAGAAGACACAAAAGGATACAAAGACACATGTAAGCACAGACAAGAGAAATCAAGGGAAAGGTGAAGACAACAAAAACAAACAAAAACGAAAAAAAACAAAAAAAGGAAATACGGAAAAAAGGATAACCACGTCAGTAACAAAGACCAAACAAATAAGATCAGAAACAGGAAAGAACAGCAATCAAAATACAGAACAACAAACAGAGACAGAATTGGAGCTCAAAGAAACAAACAACAGACTACGAGGTTAGAATACAGACAACAAAAACAAGAGAAGGACAGAAGACAAAAGCGGAACAAGAAGAAACCAGAGAGAGGCACATTACAAGCAAAGACAACTTAACAGACGGAAAGGGGAAAAAGGAGAACAAACGCAAAAAGGGAAACAAGTAAAACAACAAAAAACGTAAAAGTGTAAAGCCCAACACAAAACAAGCAGAAAGTACAACGGATAGGCACACGAAATCACACAACGACAAACCAACATAAGAACAAATACAAAGATAAACAGGGAACCGGAGGCAAAAAACCGAAGCATAGGAAGAAAAAACATAACGGAAACATTGAAGCATGCCAGAAGGAACAGGAGCGAGGGAAATAGAAGAAAGGAGAGCATACAAAGAAACAATGAGAGAAAACAAAGACAAGAAGACAACGAGCGACAAAAAAGAAGAAACACAAAAACGCTATAGAAGGCAAACACAACGGCAATGAAAACACAAGAAAAAAAGATAACAGAAGACCGAAAAAAACAGGAAGCGAAGCAGTCATAACCGAACACACAAAAGAACACAACAAGCACAACAGGCACAGAGAAAGCAAGGGGGGAAAACAAAAAACACAGACAAACACACAAGAAACAAACACAGAACAAGAGCAAAGAAGAAAACAAAGAGAAACCAAAAAAATACACAAAAGACACGAATAAACAGACGCAAAAAAAAAAAACGAACAGAAAGAAAAAGGGCGACAAAAGGACGGAGACAAACCAAACAGAGAAAAAAACAAAGAACAATACAAGAATAAAACAACTAAACTCGTCGAAGGGACAAACATAACATAACAGACGCCAAAGACAAGCAGATTCAGAGAATTACAACAACACAACAAGCGTGAGACAAAACAAACAAAAACAAAACAAGAACAACAACAATACCAAACACAGCAAGAGAAAGAACAATGAAGCACAATCAAACAAAATACTTAGAGGGTGAAAAACCACAAATCATGATAAGAACAAAAGTGATTAAAGACGAGGGGGGGGGGGGGGTAGGATATAGGGGTAGGGGGGGGGGGGCAGGATACTACGAAAAGATTACAGACACAACACATACAAGTAAACGAACAAAACGCGAAAACAGCAAAAGACAACAGAGGGGGAAGAAGGATACGAAAGACAACATACAAAGACAGATAACAATCACGAGAAAACAACTGGAAGGAACAGACAACAACAAATACAAAGAGAGCGCGTCTGAGACAAAAAGGGAAGAACACACGGAACAATACAAACAAAGCACAACAGAAGGAACATAAAGGAGTGAAAAAAAGGAAACATAACAAAAAAAAAGAGGACAGGGGAAAGGGGTAACTAAGACAAAATTATACATTGGAACAAGGGAGAGCAAGCTACAATACGCAAGCAAAAACAAAAAACCGTAAAAATACAACAACCAAAACAAAAGTACAAAAGAAAAAAAAGCTAAAGAAAAGAGGAAAGCAGTACACAGAAACAGAAAAAAACGAACACAAAGTAAGACAACGGAACAAAACAAAGAGAACAAACCATAAGACAAAATAAAATAAAAAATTATAACGAAGCAAACACACAGAAAAGACGGAAGGAATAGAGGACAAGGAAGAACAAACGAACATAGACAAACGAATAAGAAAACACAGTACCATGAGGAGTAAACAACTAAAAAGAAACAAAATAAACAAGGACAAACAAAGAATTATCGGAGACGAAAAAAATACAACGGGGTCATAAAAAAACAAACAGGGAGGCCACAACAACAGAAACAAAACAGGGATACGGAAACCGAAATAGAAGCAGACAAGAAGATAAGAATTGAAAAAACAACAGAAAAAAAGGAGAGAAACAACAAGAAAACAGCGCAGACAAAAAAGTACACGAAAAACACAAATAACAAAAGATAACAAAAGGGGGGATGTGGGAGACAATCAAAATACACAACACAACAACAATGACGCACAGAACATAATAGAAACAAGAAGCTAAAAGCCAAAACAATACAAAAGAGAAATGCAAAACAGAATACATACACACAAGAAACAACAGAACAACAACAACAAAAAAACATAAGACAACAAAGACAACGAGCAAAAAAAAGAACAACTACAAAAAAAAACATATAGCGAAAAGAAGACAAAAACACGGCGTCGAACTAAACAAGTAGACAACACAAACAAAAAGAGCAGGTAGGGGTAACAGAACACACAGAGAGAACAAGAACAGGCAGAAAGGAAGAATCAGAAGAAGGAGAAAGAGATACAAAAAACCGGGGGGAACTCATAACACGGATACAAATACACTTCCAAAGACAAACAATAGAAAAAACACGGAAAGGACACAAAATCAAAAGCCAAAATAAACAAAAAAAGGACAAGACAATAAATCCAAAGAATAAAAAGAATTGGAAAGACACCAAGAGAACAAGGAAGCAGAGGAAAAACAGGGCCGAAAGAAAAGATAAAAAAAGGGATCAACGAAAGCACACAGGAATAACATAAAACAAAAAGACAAAACAAAAACATACCACAAAAAAAAATAAAAAATGAACAAAACAAAATACAAAAGAAAGACAGAAAAAGACAAAAACAACACAAAAAACATGAGACCACCAAAACAAGGACAAAAAACAATACAAATACAACTAAACAGCCACAACATACATAAAAACAGAAATTGAAAAAACAGAATTATTCAAAAAATAAAAAAAAGAAAAAAAACTAAAACAAAACAAACACAGACAATAAACAACACAAAAACAAACCAAACACATACAGATAATAACAACAGAAAAAACAAAAAAATATAAAAAAAAAAGTATAATTAACCACAAAAAAAACAAAAACAGGAAAAACAAAACCAAAAACACACACGAAAAAACCATAAAACAAATAAAAGAAAAAACAGATATAAACAAAATTAACAAAATAAAAGAACAAGAACAAAACGACACACCAAACAACACAAAACACACGAAACAAAAATCGACAAAACCAACAACAAAACAACAAATATACTAACCAAAGTAACAAAAGACAAAAACAATACAACAACCAAACAAACACATAAACAAAAACAAAACAGGAATGAAAATAAAATACAATACAAAAAAACAAAAAAGACAAAAAAATCCAAGAATACAAATAAAAAAAAAAAGAATACAAACGACAAAACATAAAAAATCAAAAACACTCTTAAAACAACGACAACCAAACAACAGCAAAAAAAACACAAAAAAAACAACAAAATCACAACAATCACAACAAAACACAAAAACAAAGACACAACAACAAGAAAAACAACAACAACACACAACAACACAACGAAACAACAACGAAAAAACAAAAACAGGAAGAAAACGAGAGACAAATCAAAATCAAGAGAAGGAAACTACACTAACAGCAACAAGAGGAAAATAACATGACAAATGTAACCTAAAAATTAGTTACACAATCACCAAAAAATAAGAGATCAAAAGGAGGAAAAAAAGAACGATGCGAACAGCAGATACAAAAAACAATGTGAAAACAACAAGCTACAGCAAAAAAAAGGAGAACTGAACAGGAGAAAACATAGGAACAATATAAGGAAAAGATAGGGAGAACATCCAACAACAAAACAGAAGCAGGGAAAACAACAACAGAAAAAAAACAACAGCAAAGATTAACAAGACAACGATAAAGTAGCACAGAACAAAAAAACAAAAGCACGAGCACAACAACGAAAAGGAACGAATAAAGAAACATAAGAAGGGGAGAACGAAGCAACAAAAAGGAAAGAACAAAAAGGCGAACAAACACAAAAACACACACAACAATGAACAAACAAACCAAACAGTAAGCACAGAAAAGCGACAAAACTAAGGCATAAACACAGGGCAGCAACCACTAACACACAGTCGCGAGAACAACAATAAACAACAAAACACAAAGAAAAATACAAAACAGAAAAAAGCAAACAGAGAAGAAGAAGCAAAAACAGCAAACAGCGACAGATCTAGAGCGAGCACGAAAACAACCCAACAACAAGCAAAAACAATAATACAAACACAAAGGGCAAGAGCAACATACGAGAAACAGACACAAGCACAAGAAAACCAAGAAAACACAACAACCACCAAAAGGCAAGGAACAAAGCGCATAAAACATTAACAGGAACAAAAAACACAGGGACAATAACAAAAGACAACACAAGGGATACACATGGAAGGAGACGAGGAAGGGGATAAACAACGAAACAACAAATAAGGAAAAACGAAACATACAGCCAGACCAAAAAAAAGTAAAAAAAACATACAAATAAACAACAGATACAAAGAAATAAAAACAAAAACAGAAAATGAATCCACATACATAAACGCACAAAACCAATAAAAAAAAGAACAAACAAAACAAAAAGGAACTAACAAGAGAATAAAGGCACAACGAAAAAAGCAGGCAGAACAAAACAACACACGAACAACAAGTCTGTGGGTTGTTGGGGCGAGATAGGTGTTAAAGGGGGAGTGAGCAGAATGAAACCAAACAAGAGAAAGGAAGGGTCCAAAAGCTCAAGGATACACGGAAGGCAAAAAGAGAAAAGAAACAGGCCAAATAAGCAACGGAAAGCGAGAGATACATGAAGTAACATAAACAAAAAAGGGTGAAAACAAACGTACAAAAATACCAAATAAACATAGGTACTCAAAAACGATAAAACACAACAAGGACTAAGGATACAAAAAAAGCGTGACAATACAACATAAAATAACAACAACACAACCGAGAAAGAAAACACAAGGGGCAGAAAACATAAGAAAAAAAAAGAACACCGAAAAGGAAAAATATAACAACTCCAAGACGAAAGACAAGCTAAAGCACAGAAAGGACAAAAGAAGAAAACAATACTGACAAAGCGCTAGAGCACAAAACAACAAAAAGAAGACAGAACGAACAAAAACAGCGTAAAATCAACAGAATAGGCTGATACAAGAAAAAAGAAATAGATCAGAGGAGGACAGGATAGGAAAGCAGAAAAAAATACAGAACAACAAACACCACAAAAGAAAACAGGAAAGGAACACAGAGGAAATGGACACAGCAAAAGATTATAACTAACGAGAGGACAAGAAAGGCAAAACACGGAAATAAAAACAAACATAAAAAAACAAGATAAATAAAAAACAACGATAGCAAGCAAACACGAACAAGGGTAGGGGACACACAAGGGACAAAAACAAAACGAAAAAAAAAAACCAGAGGCAAGAACAAACACGGAAAACACAACAAGCAAGAAAAAAAAGAAAACAACAGAAGAACAAGAAATAACAAAAGAGGAGAACTTAGAAGCGGGATACAAAACAAAGACAAAAGATAACAAACAGACGACAACGAGAAAACAAATGAAACGAACATCAAAACACAAAAAAGAACAAAAGGGCACCGAAAAAAGACAAACAACAAACAGCACGACGAGCGGACAAGGCGACAATAGAAACGAAAAATAACCGAAATTACGGAGACTAAGAGCGAGACCAAAAGCAAAGAAACATGCAAATAAGACAAAGGAGGAGATACAATAACAATAAAAAAGAACAGGAGCAAGTAAATACAACATACTGCGCGAAGGCGAGCAGCAAGAACAACAGAACAACAAAGACAAACAGAAAAAACCAAACGCAGTGAAAACCGAAGCGAACAAAAGCAAAACCAGATAAAAACAGAACATACAAACAAGGTCAACAGGCAACTACAAAACAAAGACAGATAACAGAAACAACAGAAGCGGAGGAAGTTCAAGGGGGAAAGTGAACACGAGAAGGTAAGCAACAAACCAAGGCGGAAGAGGGTAAAAAAAAGTACAGCAACAAGGAAGCACAACAAGCAAGAGAGATTCAAAAGAAACATAACAAAAACACAAGAACGATAATTAAGGGTAGATTGTGGGGGGTGGGGTGGGTGGGCGGGGGGTGAGGGGGGGGGGAAACACAACAAAAAGACGAAGGGAGAAAACAAAACCACAGTGAGTAACCAGAAAGCTGCGGGGAAGGAAACAGAGAGCGAGGAAAGAGACAAAAAAACAAAGCAAAAAGACACAACTAGGGAACAAAAAGGACGACAGACAAACGAGTGAGAAAAAAATCAATACAGAAACTACATCAGCAAACAGAAACAACAAGGACAACGACAGCAGGTAAAACGAGAAAAAAAAAATAAAGGGACAAATACAAACAATAGCAGAGCGGAGATGCAAGAGCGAACAAGAGACAGAAGAAACAGAAAAGCAATCACAAGGGGGGAGCAAAAGACAAAAGAAGCCAAAGAAAAAGAGAGATAGAGAACAAAATACAAAAAAAAAAAACAAACAAATAGAAATACAGAAACACACAACAAAAAAAAAGCAACTGAAAAACAAAAAGAAAACAAAGGACACACAAAAAACACAAAAAATAGAAAAAAGTAAAACATACAAAAAAACAAACAACACAAGGGGAAAAACGAATAATGGCAATAAAAACAACAAGGAAGAAACAACCAACAACTAATACAAATAACACAAAAAAAAAGAAAGACATACAACAACAAAACTAACAGGAGAACCAAAAGCAACCACAGAAAACAGGAAACTAGAAAGAAACGAAAACCCGTAAAGGAAAGAGAAAAAACAGGACACAAGGGAACATAAGAGGGGCGAAGAGGCACAAGAACACTGAACACGCACAAGAACAGTAGGCCACAGAAGACGAACAAACGAACAAAAAAATAGACAAAAGAAAAACGGTTAACAAGACAACACGAGCGGGAAACAAGGAAAACAGGAGAACAAGTAAAACAACAACAAAAGGAACATAAAACAAACAAACGAATGATCAGGCACAACAAAACTAGGGAGTACAATTCAAAAAATTACAAAACGCACATAACAAAAACACCACAGACAGAGAAAACATAAAGAAGGCGACGAATACAAGTAAACAAACTAAAGCAAGAGAAGGAGCCAAAGATACAAGAGAAAACTTACGAGAAGCAAGAATATAAACAATAACAGGACAAACTATAGAAAGGAATTAACACAGAACAACGGGGAGGAACAAAAAATGATTAATAAAATACAAACGGAGAAATAACAAAATCAAACGGAAGTGAAACAGAGGGTACAAAAAGGCAAGGCAACAACAAAAAGAAGAAAAACACCAGGAAAAAACAGAAGCGCAGTAAAAACAAAATAAGTTCATAGAAAGACCCACGTGAAAAAGAAAAAGAAGAAACAAAAATTAATACAATTCAGAAAAAAGAGCAATAGAAGGAAACAAGAACAGGAAATGCCAAAGTCGGAGTAACAAGTCCAGGAAGACAAACAGAATCAAATGAAAAAGTCGGAATACAAAAGACAGAGAAATACAGAACACCACGAAAACAACATCAAAACAGAACAAGAAAAACACATAATGTGAAAAAAAAACAGCGGTGGGGGGAACCAATAACACAAGGGGGACAACAAAAGAGAACGAAACAACAAGAACACGGAAAAATACAGACAATAATCCAGAAAATAAGACAAAAAAAACGATCAAACAACAAACAACACGAACCGGGCAAACAAATCAAAACAGAACACAAACAGAACAAAAAAAGACAAAAAACTCACAGATAAGGTACAAAGCAGTACAGACAAAGGAAGATAACACAATAAAACACAGGCAAAAGAAACAATACAAGAACAAATAGCGACAATAGAGAAACAAGGAAGAGAACAACACAAATAAACGCAACAAAACAAACCAAACAGAGGAAAAAGGACAAAAAAAAAGACAGGGCGAAAAACAAAACATACAATGGAACCAAAACCAAACCGAAGAAACAGTGCAAGCAAACAAGAGAAACGGCGAAAACAACAGGCACAAAATGGAAGCCAATTAAAAAGATAAAAAAAAAAAAGCATAGACAAAACACAAAAAACACTGCAACAACCAGAGAAAGCGGAGCAGTACAGATTATACAAAAGGAGGAAAAAGTCAAACGACAAACAAAAGTAGAAAAGCAGAAAAAGAAAGACACGCATAAAGACAAGAGGGCAGTGACGAAGAGAAAATGACAAGAATACAAACACTAAGAAGAAACAAAAAAGAAACGAGATCACGAACAGACAGAAGAAGAACATACAACGATACAAGAACAACAGGAAACTAAACGAGAAATACAAAAGGGACGTGGGAAAAAAAGACCAGAGAGAACATCGACACGAACTAGCAGAAAACAAAACAAAGTAACAACAATGAACAGAAACAGCAAGAAAAATGAGACGTAAGGAAACCGACAACACTGCCAAAAAATAGAACAAAACACAAAAAAGGAGCAGATAAGAATGACAGAAAAGAGTAAAATAACAAAAAAGAAACGAAAATACAAAAAAATGGAGGACGAGGAAACAACAACCAAAACGTAGCAGAAACGAAAGAAGCAAACGAACACCAAAAGAAGAACAGGAAATAAAAAAAATCTCGGGCTGAAGAACAACCGGAAAAGGGTGGAGAAAAAGAAAAAAACATCATAAGAAGAAAAAAACAGACTAGAACAAGGTTAACAACAAACCAAATAGACAAAAATACCAACAACAGGGAGGGAAAACCAAAACATCGAAAAAGGAGGAAGGAAATACAAAATGACAGAGCCAGAAAATCAGAAACAACATAAGCAGAAGAACAACCAAAAGTTAAAGGTAAGGGAGGCGAACGACAACACACAAACAAAACAACAAAACAAGGAACAAGTAAAAGAAAGATAGGTAGGAAAGAACAGGGAGAAGGGACAAAAAAAACATAAGCACAACAAAGACAACGATCAAAACAGAAAACAGAACAGGAGAAACAAACAAAATAAAGAAACAAACCAAGCTAAACCAACATAAAAGAACAGAAAAGCAGAACATAGAGACAACACAATACTAAACAGGGAAACACAAACATAAAAACAAGAGACAGATGGATACTGAAGCAATGAGAAAACAGACAAAAAAACAATACAGGGCCAACAAATCACAGATAGAAGACGCGAACATAAACAAAAACAAAATTCAGAAAAGCGAAAATAACAACAAAAAAGACATAAACGAAAAAAAAAACCAACACGGCCAGAAAAACAACACCCCCGCGAGGCAGCACGCAAAATTACAACTAGGGAAAAAACAAGAAAAACAGAAACGGGAAATAGCAGAAACAGAAAAATTCAGAAGAACGCCAAAAGAAAAAGGATAATACAGCAACAAGAAAAGTATAGAACCAAGCAAAAACAGACGCGAAAGAAAAAAACAACAAATCTCAAAAAAAAAAAGGACCAAAAACAACCACAATAAACAACAAAATAAAAACAAAAAAAAAACAACACAACAAAAACAAACAAAAACAAAAAAACAAAAACAAAAAAAAACAAAAAAAACAAACAAAAAAAAAACAAAAAAAACAAAAACAAAACAAAAAAAACAAAAAAAAAAAAAAACAACAAAAAAAAAAAAACAAAAAAAAACAAAAAAAAAACAAAACAAAAAACAAAAACAACAAAAAAAAAACACAAAAAAAACAAACAAACCCCAAAAACACAAAAAAAACAAAAAAAAACACAAAAAAAACAAAAAAAAAAAAAAAAAACAAAAAAAGACAAAACAAAAAAAATAAAAAAAAAAAAACGATTTAAACCAAAAAAAAAAACAAAAAAAAAAAACAAAAACACAAAAACAAACAAAAAAAACAAAAAAAAAAACACACAACAAACAAAACAACAAAAAAACAAAAACAAAAAAAAAAAAACACAAACAAAAAAACAAAAAAAACAAACAAAACAAAACAAAAAAAAACAAAAACAAACAAAACACAAAAAAAAACAAAAAACAACAAAAAAAAAAAAAAAACAAAACACAAAAAAAAAAAAAACAAAAAAACAAAAAAAAACAAAACAACAAAAAAACAAAAAAAAAAAAACAAAACAACAAAAACAAAAAACAAACAAAAAACACAAACAAAACAACACAACAAAACACAAAACCCCAAAAAACAAAAAACAAAAAAACAAAAACAACAAAACAAAAAAAAAAAAAACAAAACAAACAAAACAAACAAAAACAAAAAAAAAAAACAAACAACAAAAAACAACAAAAAACACAAAACAAACAAAAAAACAAACACAAAAAAAAAAAAAACAAAAACAAACAAAAAACAAAAAAAAACAAACAAAACAAAAAAAAACAAGAAAAAAAAAACAAAAACAAAACAAAAAAAAAAAACAAAACAACACAAAAAAAAAAAAAAAAAAAACAAACAAAAACAAACAAAAAACAAAAACAAACAAAAACAAAAAAACAAAAAAAAAAAAAACAAAACACAAAAACAAAACAACAAAAAAAACAAACAACAAAAAAGAAAAAAACAAAAAAAACAAAAAAAACACAAAAAACAAAAAAAAAAAACAAGCAAAAAAAAAAAAACAAAAAAAACACAAAACAACAAAAACACACAACAAAACAAAAAACAAAAACAACAAAAAAAAAAACAAAAACAAAACAAAACCAAAAAAAAACAAAAAACAAAACACACAAACAAAAAAAAACAAAAAAAAAAACAAAAAAAAAAAAAAGAAACAAAACAAAAAACAAAAAAACCCAAAACAAAAAATAAAACAAAAAAACAACAAAAAAAACAAAAAACAAAAGACAAAAAACAAAAAAAACAAAAAAAACACCCAAAAACAAACAAAAAAAAAACCACAAAAAAAACCAAAACAACAAACAAAACACAACAAAAAAAAACAACAAACAAAAAAAAAAAAACAAAAAACAAACAACACAAACAAAAAAAACAAACAAAAAACAAAACACACAAAAACAAAAAAAAAAAAAACAAA
>JAIWJD010000007.1:2542840-2570597 GCA_022818045.1 Neotoxoptera formosana | reverse complement strand
ACAAAAAACACAACAAAACAAAAACACACATCAACCACACACACACAACAAAAACACAACATCACACACATCAACACACACAACAAACACACACAACAACACACAACACACACAACACACACAACACCACACAACACACATCACAAAAAACACAAACACACAATCAAACAACAAAACACACACACAAAACACACACACACAACAAACAACACCAACAACAACAAAACACACAACACACACACAACAACAAAACACACACACAAACACATCACAAACCAACATACAAACACCACACACCAACAAACACACAACACACACAAAACACACAACACACATCACACAACACACAACACACACATCAAACAACACAACACAAACACACCACACATCACACACAACACACATCACACACAACAACACACACACATCACAAAACACACAACACACACACACAACACAACAACAACAACAATCACAACACACACACACACACAAACACAAAACACAACATCAAAACACCAAAATCACACAAACAACAACAAATCACACAACACACAAACACAAACACACCACACAAACACAACACACATCAAACAACACAACAACACACCACCAACACAAACATCAACAACATCAACACACACACAACAATCAACACACACACAACACACACAACAACAACACAACACACACACATCAACAAACACACACAAAAATCACAACAAACATCAACAACAAACACAAACACACAACAACAAAAAAACAAAACAAAACACAACACACAAACACAACAAATCAAAACACACAAAAACAACACACATCACACACAACACACAAATCAAACACAAAAAAAAAAACAAAATCAAACAATCAACAACACAAAACAACATCAAAAACAAACATCAAAAAAATCACAAATCCAACAACCAAAAAACAAACATCACAAAATCACAACAACAAAAACACAAACACACACACACAAAACAAAAAACAACAACATCACAAAACACATCAAACACAACAAAAAACAAAAAAACAAACAACACAAAAAAAAAAATCACAAACAAATCACAACAACACAAAACAACACACAAATCACATCAACAAACACACAAAACAAAATCATCAAAAAACACACAACAATCAAACAAAACACCATCACACACAACATCAAATCACAAAAACAAAAAAACAAACAAACAACAAAAAAACAAAAAACAAAAACAAAAAACACAAAAACAAAATCAACAACACAAACACAAACAAAAAAACACAATCAACAACAACAACACACACAAAAATCACATCAACAAAAAACCAACATCAAACACACAACAACACAAACAAAAAAAAAACAAAACAACAATCAAAACAACAAACAACCACACAACACATCAAAAAAAAAACAATCACAAAACACACACAACAACATCAAACATCAAAAACAACACCACAAAAACAAAACAAAAAATCAAAAAATCACAAATCATCACACAACAATCAACACACAATCACAAATCAAAAACAAAACATCAAAAAACATCAAAAAATCAACACACCACAAAAAAACACAACACACACAACATCAAATCACACAAAACACCAACATCACAAACAAAAACACAAAACAATCAAAATCACAAAACAAACAAACAACACAAAAACACACAATCACATCAAACAAACAAACAAAAAACCACACACACACAAACACAACAACAAACCACAAACACAAAATCAAAAATCAAACAAAAAACAACACACAACAACACCATCAAAAACACAAAACAAAAACACACAAACAAAACACAACAACACAAACAACCAAATCAAAAATCACACATCAAACACAACACAAAACAAAACACACACCAACAAAATCAACACACAATCAACACAACACAAAAAAACACACAAACAAAATCACACACACAACCAACAAAAAATCACAAAACACACAACACACAACACAACCACAACAACAAACAAAAACAAATCAACAAATCACACACACACCACAACAACACACAAACACACAAACATCAAAAACAAACAACAACAAAAACAATCACAAACACACAAACAACACACAAAATCAACAACAAACAAATCAAACACAAATCATCACACAACAACATCAAAAACACACAATCAACAAAAAACACAACACATTACAAAATCACACACAAAACACAAAACAACAACAAAACACAATCACAAAAACACAAAAACAACAAATCACAACAACAAAATCAACCAAAACAAAACACACACAACACAACAAAATCACACAACACAACACACAAAAAAAATCACACAACAAACACATCAACACAACAAATCACACAACACACATCAAAACAAAAAAACAAACAACAACACACAAACATCACAAACAAACACAACAAAAAAATCACACAAACACACAAAACAATCATCAAATCACACAAACACAACAATCATCACAACAATCAAAACAAAAAAACACAAACAACAAAACACACAAAAACACAAAAACATCAATCACAACAAAAAACACACAACAACAAACACATCAAATCAACACACAACAAACACAAAAACAAAAACAAAAAATCAAAAAAAAAAAAAACAAAAAATCACAACAAAACAACACACAACACAACAAAAAAATCACAAAACAAATCACACAATCACAATCAACACAAAAACACCAACAAAAAACAACACACACCAACACACAACAAAAACACACAACAATCCAACAAAAACAAAAACACAACACACAAAAAAAAAAATCACAAACAAACATCACAAACACAAAATCAAACACACAAAAATCACAAAAACACAAATCAAAACAAAAAAAAAATCAATCAAACAACAAAACAAAATCACAACACAACACACACACACACACATCAAAAACAAACAAAACAAACAATCAAAACACACACATCACAAACAAAACACAACAACAAATCACATCACAAACAATCAAACACACAAAAAAACACACACAATAAAAACAAACATCACAAACAAAAAAACATCAACAACACACAACAAACAAAAACAAATCAAACAACACAACACAAACACACAAACAAAACAATCACAAATCACACAACAAACAACACACACACACATCACAAATCAAAACACAACAAAAAACACACAACATCAATCAAACACACAATCACACAACAAAACACATCCACAACAAAACACACAAACAAACAACAACATCAAAACACACAACACACACATCAAAAAAAAAAACACAAAAAAACAATCACACATCAACACAACAACAAAAAAAATCACAACATCAAAAACAAAAACAAAAAACAACAACACAAAAACATCAAACAATCACAAACAAAATCAAAAAAAACAAAAACAAATCAAAAAAAACAACACACCAAACACAATCACACACACAAAAAACACAATCAAATCAACAAAATCAAAATCAACAAAACAAACACAATCAACACAATCATCACAACAACATCAACAAAACACAAACACACAAAAAAAAAATCACACAAATCAACAACAAAAAACATCATCAAAAAAATCAAACACAAAAAATCATCACAAAAACAAAATCAACACAACATCAACAAAAAACAATCACAATCAACAAACACAAACAAACACAAACACACAAACAACAACCAATCAATCAACAACAACAACACACACATCACAAAACACAAAAAACATCAACAACAAATCAACAAACACATCACAAAATCAAAACACAACACAACACAATCAAATCACAACAAAAAACAACAACAACACAACACATCACACACAAACACAAAAAACAACCAAAAACCAACACAAACACACACAATCATCAAAAACAAAAACACAACAACAAACACAAAAACATCAAACACAACAACAATCACAAACACAACACATCACACAAAAAAAATCAACACAAAAAAAAAAAACAACAAAAACAAACAAAACACACAATCAATCACACACATCACAAACACACAAAAACACACAACACAAACAAAAAATCAACACACACAAACACACAAAAAAACATCATCAAAACCACACAACACACAATCAACAACAAAAACAAATCAACCAAAAACACATCAAACATCACACAACAAAAAACACAATCACATCACAAAAACAATCAACAATCAAATCACAACAAACACAAATACAAACACCAAACAAACAATCACACAAAAAACACAATCAAACATCAAACAAAACACAAATCAACAAAACACAACACACAAACAACAAAAACACACCAAATCACAAAAAAAAAACCAACAACAATCACAATCAACAACACAAAAACAACACAAACAAACAATCACAACACAATCAACCAACAAAAAAAAAAAAAAATCATCACAACACAACAATCACACACCAAAATCACACAACACCAAAATCAAACAAAAAAAACAACACCACATCACAACACACAATCAAAAAATCATCAAAAACACAAACAATCACAACAAATCAAAAAAACAATCAACAAACACAAAAAATCAAAACAAACAAAAACACAACAAATCAACACATCAAACAACAAAACAACACATCCAACAACACAAATCAAAAAAACAAATCAAACAAATCACAACACACACAACAACAAAAAACACAAATCAATCACAAAAAAACACATCAATCAACACAAAACACACAAATCACAATCACACAAAACCATCAAAACAAATCAACACAAAAAAAAACAACACATCACATCAAACAAAACAAATCACAACATCAAAAAACACACACACACAACAACAAACAAAAACAACACAACACACAAACATCAAATCACACACAAAACAACAACAAACAACACAACACAAACACAAAAACAAACAAAAACAAAACAAAAAAACAAAAATCACACAACAATCAACAAAACACACAAAAAACAACACAATCAAAATCAAACACACACATCAAACAACACAAACACAAAACACAAAAAATCAACACCAATCAATCACAACAAAAAAACAACAAACAAACACACAAAACAAATCAAAACACACAAATCAACAAACAACAAATCAACAAAAAAATCACAATCACAAAAAAACAACAACACAACACACAACAAAACAACAATCACAACAAACAAACAATCACCATCAAAACAACACACATCAAACAAAAACCAAAACACATCATCAACAAAATCAAAACACAAACACAAATCAATCAAAAAAATCACAACACAATCACACAACATCACAAACAAAAACAAAAACAACAAAAACAACAATCAAATCACACACACAAAATCAACACAAAAAAAACACACACAACAAAAAAATCACAAACAAACACAACAAAAAACAAAAACAAACACAAAACACAAACAAAAAAAATCAAAAAAAACAACAATCACATACAAACACAACAACACACACACAAAAACAAAACAAATCAAACATCAAACCAAACATCAATCACAAAAATCACCAAACAAAACATCAAAAAAAAACACAAACAAACACACAACAACAAAAACACACAATCAACAAAAAAAACAAAAACACACAAAAATCAAAAACAATCAAATCACACAACAACAAACACACAACAAACATCAAACACACAACACAAAAAATCAAAACACAAACAAAAACACAACCATCAACACAAACAACACAAACAAAACAACAAACACAAACACAAATCACAACAATCACCACACACAACACACAATCAAACAAAATCAAAAATCAAACAAACAACAAAACACAAAACACAAATCAAAACACATCAAACACAACAAAAACAACACAAACAACCAACAAAAAACACACACAAAACAAATCATCACACAATCACAAAAAAACACCAAACACAAAAAACAAAACATCACACAACACAAAAATCAAAACAAAAATCACACAAACAACCAATCACAACAACACAACAAATCACACAAAAACAATCACAACACACACACACAAATCAACACACACAAACATCAACAATCAAACCAACAAAACACACATCAACATCACAAAACATCAAACAAATCACAAAAAACAAACAACAACAACAACAAACATCAACAATCACACACACAAAAAAAACAAACACACAAACACAAAAAAAAAACAACAAAACACACACACACAAATACAAACAAACAACAAAAACACAAAACAACAACAAAAACAAAAAAAAACAACAAACATCAAACAAAACAACCAATCAAAACAATCAAAAAAAATCAAATCACAAACAACAACAAACAAAACACAAAACAATCAACAATCACAAAAAAATCAACACCAAACACACAAAACCACACAACAAAACACAACAAACAAAACATCACACACACACAACAAATCAACAAAAAATCAACAACAAACAACAAACACAACAACACAACAATCAAAACACACAAACACAAACAACACCACACACACACAAACAATCACACAAACAACAAAAAAACACATCAAAACAAAAAAACACACAACAATCACATCAACAAATCACAACACACAACATCAAAACACACAACATCACACACAAAAAAAACATCAACACAACACACAAAACATCAAAAAAACACATCAAACACCAAAAATCAAAAACACACAAACACAACAAACAACAACACCACACAATCAATCAACATCACACCACATCACAACAAAATCAACAAACACAATCAATCAACAAACACAAAAAACCAACATCAACACAAAAAAACACAACCAAAAAACATCAACAACAAAAACACAC
Organism: Neotoxoptera formosana; assembly: GCA_022818045.1. Classification (NCBI taxonomy): domain Eukaryota; kingdom Metazoa; phylum Arthropoda; class Insecta; order Hemiptera; family Aphididae; genus Neotoxoptera; species Neotoxoptera formosana. Next base: position 2,563,829 of record JAIWJD010000007.1, on the reverse strand, counting down.
ACAAAAAACAACAAAAAAAACAAACACAAATCAACAAATCAACACAAAATCACACACAAACACAAACATCAAAAACAAACAACAATCAAACACAAAACACAATCCACACAAAAACACAAACAACAACAACACAAAAACACAACACAAACAAATCACAAATCACAAACACACACAAAAAACAAAAAACACAATCAACACAAACAAAAAATCACACACAAACACACACACACAAACACAACACAAAAACAAAAAAACACACAAAAAAAACAAAATCACACAATCATCAACACCAACAAATCACATCAAAAAACACAACAATCACAAAACCAAAAACACACAACAAAAAAAACAAATCATCAAAAACACAAACAAAAAAAACACAAACAAAATCACAAAATCAAACACAAACACAACAAACAAAAAAATCACACATCAACAAAACAAAAAAATCAAACAAAATCAAAACACAAAAAATCAACACACACAAAAAACAAACAACACAACAAAAACAACAAAAATCACACAAACATCAAACAAAAACAAAACACACAATCACAACATCACAATCACACACAAAAAACAATCAACACACACCAAACCAATCAATCACATCACAACAAAACAAAAAAAAAATCACAAAAACACACACACAAAATCAAAATCAACAATAAACAAAAATCACCACAAAAAACAAAAAAAACACATCACAACACAACAAAACAATCAATCACCAAAACACACAAAAACAAAACAAACAATCACACAAATCATCACAACACACACAACAACACAACCAAATCAACAAATCAAACAAAATCAAATCAACACAAACAAAACAAAATCAAACAAACACAACAACAACAAACACACAAACAAATCAACACACATCACATCCAACAACACAAACAACAAACAAATCAACAAAACAAAAACCAACAAAAACACAACAAACAAAACAACACAACACCACAAACACAATCACACACAACAAACACACAAACAAAAAACAACAACAACAACAATCAACACAACACAACACAAACACAAACACACAAACAATCACATCACAACAACAAACAACAACACACACAATCACACACACACAACACACAAAATCACATCAAAAAAAACAACAAAAACAAACAACACATCACAACAAACACAAAAAATCACAAACATCAAAACAATCAACACAACAATCAACAAACAAACATCAAAACAACACACAATCATCACACAACACACAAACACATCAAATCAATCACACACAAAACACACAAACACACAAAACAATCAAAAATCAAACATCAAAACACACAACAAAAACAAACAATCAAAACACACATCAACACACAACAAACCACAAAAAAAACAAACAAACATCATCAAACACAAACAAACCACACAACACAAAACACAACACAAATCAACAAAAAAACAACACACAAACACAAAAAACAACACAACAAAATCATCACAAACACAAACATCACACAATCACAACAAAAATCCAAACCACAAAAACCAACATCACAAACACACAAAACAAAACACAACAATCACAAACAATCAAAACACAAAAAAAACAACAACAAACAACAAACACAAAACACCACACAAACAACAATCACACATCAAACAAAACAACACAACACAAAAAACACAAATCAAAAAAAAAATCAAAACAAAAAAACAAAAAAAACAATCAACAATCACAAAACACAACAATCAACAAAAAAACAAACAAACACACACAAAAACACAAATCAAAAAACACAACAAACCAAATCAAACAATCAACACAAAAACAATCACAACAATCAAAACAAAACACAAAACATCACCACAAAACATCACAAACAACAACAACACAACACAAATCAACAAATACAAAACACAAAAAAAACCACAACAAACACATCACACAAAAAACAACACACAAAATCAAACAACAACACAAAAAACACAACACAACAAACAATCACACAATCACAAACACAATCACAACACAAAAACAACACAAAACAACCAAACAAACACACACACACAAAAACATCAAACATCAACACAAAAACCAAATCACAACAAAAACAAAATCACACAACAAACCACAAAACACAAACAACAATCAAAACACAAAATCAAAAAAAACACAAACATCAAAATCAACACACAACAAACCATCAAACAACAAAACCACACACAACAAAACAACAAAAATCCAACACAAACAAAAAACAAAATCAACAAAATCAACACACAACACACATCACAAAACAAAAAAACACCACAAAAACAAAAAAAAACAACACAACAAACAAAAACACAAATCACAACATCACAACACAACACAAAAACATCACCACACACAAACAACAACAACAAAAAAAAAACAAACAAAAAAAAACACACAACATCACACAACAACAAAAATCACAACAAAAACAACAATCAACAAAACAACACACAAACACAACACACATCACAATCAAAACAACAAAACAACACAAATCATCAACAACAACAACAACACAAACACAATCAAAACCAAAACAACAAAAAACACAATCACAAATAACACACACAAACAATCACAAACACAAAAACCAAAACACCAAACACAACAAAAACACACACACACAACAATCAAAATCACACAAATCACAAAACAATCAAAAACACAACAACACAAACAATCAAAAAACACAACACAAACAAAAAATCATCACACAACAATCACAACACACATCACAAAAACAACAACAAAACACAACAAAACAAACCACAATCAACAACAAAATCACAATCACACACACACAATCACACACACAACAAACAAACATCAAAAAAAAATCACCAAACATCACACACAAAAAACAAATCACAAACACACAAAAAAACATCACAACACAAAAACACAACAACATCACAACACACAACAACACAAACATCAAAATCACACAAACAAAACAAAACACAACAACAAAACAAACACAACAAACACAATCATCACAACACCACAAAACAACACAATCACACAACAACACAACAACAATCAAAACAAAACACAAAACAAAACAAACAATCAAAAAAAAACCAACAACATCAACAAAACAAACAAACAACACACAACAAAAACAAAAACAAAAACAATCACAAAATCACAAACACACAACATCCAAACAACAACAAATCACAACCACACACAAAATCAACACAACAAATCAAAAAAACAACACAACAAACAACACAATCACACAATCAATCAAAAAAAACAAACCAAAATCACACACAATCAACAAAACAAAACAACACACACACACAAACAATCACAATCACATCACAACAAAACAACACACAACACACAAAAATCAACATCAAAAACAAATCAATCAAAACAAAACAAACACAAAACACCAAACAACAACACATCAACAAACACAAACAACACACAACAATCAACAAATCAAACACAACAAAACACAAACACACACACAAACAAACCAAAAACACACAACACAAAAATCACAACAAAAAAAACAAACACACAAATCAAAAAATCACAACAACAAAACAACAACAATCAAAAACACAAACACATCAACAAACAAACAAAAAAACACACAAAATCAACACAAAAAAAAAAAACACATCACACAACACACATCAAAACCACATCACACAAAAAAACACAACATCAAAACACAACAATCACACACACACAAAAAAAAACACAATCAAAACACACAATCACAACAATCACAACACAAATCACAAAAATCACAACACAATCATCACAAACACAACAACACCAAACACATCAAAAACAATCACAAAAAACAACACACACAAACAACACAAAAATCAACACAACCACAAAATCAACAAACAACCACAATCAAACACAAAAAACAAAAACAATCAAAACATCACACAACACATCAAACAAAATCACAAAAAAAACAACACACATCAACACACACAAAACAAACAAACAAAAACACATCACAAACAACACAAACAAAACAAAAATCAAACACAACACAATCAAAATCACACAAAAACAAAATCACAACAACAAACAATCAACCAACACAACAAACAACATCACAACAAAACACACAAATCCAACAAAAAACACAATCACACAATCAACATCACAATCAAACACACAAAACAAACAACAAAAATCATCAAACAAAATCAAAACACAAACAATCAAACAAACACACACAAAAACAACACACCAACACACAACAATCACACATCACACACAAAAAATCACAACAAACACAACACAAAACACACACAAACAACACAAAACACACAATCACACAAACAAAAACACAACACAAACAACACAATCAACAAAAAAAAAACATCAACACAAAAACAAACAAAACAAAAAAAAACAAAAAAAAAAAAACACACACAACAAAAACAAAACAAATCAAAACAAACAAACAAAACAATCAAACAACAACAATCAAACATCAAACAACAAAACACAAAACAAACAAACACAAACAAAAATCAAAAAAAACACCATCAACAATCAACAACAACAAAACACAATCACACAAACATCAACAAAACAAAACAACACACAAAACAAAACCACAAAAAAACAACAATCAATCAACAACACACAAACATCACACAAAATCACAAAACAACAAAAATCCACAAACAAAAAAACACAAAATCACATCAAACAACATCACAAAAAACAACACAAAACACAAACATCAAACAACACAACAACAACAACACACAACCAAACAACACACATCAAAAAACAAAAAAAAAACACACACAACACATCACAAACAAAATCAACACAAACAATCACAACACACACAAAACAAAACAACAAAAAAAACCAAACAAAAATCAAAAATCACACAAAAACACCAACAATCAAAAAATCAAACACAACAAATCAACACAACAACAACATCACAACAACAAAAAACACAAAAACAAAAAACAAACAAAACAAAAAAACAAACAAATCACAATCACACCACACAATCAACAAAAACAAAAAATCACATCACAAAAACAAATCAAAATCAATCAACAACATCACAACACACACACATCACACAAACACAAATCAACAACAACAATCACAAAACAAACACAAAAAAAATCAAACATCAAAAAAACCACACAAAACAAAAAAAAACACAACAAAAAAACACATCAAACAAACATCAACACAATCCAAACAACATCAAAAACACAAAAAACACAAAAAACCACAACAACCATCACAAACAAAAACAACAATCAAAAAAACACAATCAACCACAAACAATCATCAATCAACACAACCAAAACACAACACAAACACACAAACACAATCATCAACAAAAACAACACACAAAAACAAAAAAAAAATCAACAAAACACAATCAAATCACAACACAATCACAAAAAAACAACACACACACACAACACACAACAAAACAATCACAAACAATCAACACAAACAACAACAAAACATCACACAATCAACAAACACAAACAAACACACAAAAAACAAATCAACACAACAAACAACAACAACACAAACACACAAACACAACATCACCACACACACAAACCATCACACAAAAAACACAAACACAAAAAAAAAACACAACACAAAACAACAAAAAAAAATCACCAACAAACAATCACAAAAACAATCACAAACACAATCAAACAAAACACACAAAATCAAAAATCACAAAAACATCACACAAACAAAAAACAATCAACAACACACAACAACAAAAAACAAAACAACAACAAAAACAACACAAAAATCAAACATCCACAACACACAACACACACAACAAACAACAACACATCACACACACAATCAACAACACAACAAAAATCAAAATCAAAAAAACAAAACACACAATCACACAAACAAAAACACCAAATCACAACAACAACAAACAATCAACACCACAATCACACAAACAAACACAATCAACAACAATCAAACCAAAACAAAAATCAACAACAATCACAACAACAACACAACAACAAACACAACAAACAACAAACAAAAAATCAACACACACACAACACAAAAAATCAATCAAACAAAACACATCCAACAACAACAACAAACACAAAACAAAACAAAACACACAAAACAAATCATCAAAACAACAAACACACAAAAATCAAAAACAACACAACACAAACATCACAAAAAAAAAACACACAAACACAAAACACACAAACAAACCACCACAAAACACAAACAACAACAACCAAAAAAACAACACAAATCAACACACACAACAACAACATCAACAACAAACAATCAAAAATCAAACACACAAAAATCACAACAAACACAAATCAACAAACACACAAAAAACAACAAAACAAAACAACACACATCAAAACACAACAAACAACAACAACACAAACAACAAATCAAACATCAATCACAAATCACACACAATCAACAAACAACAAAAACAAACAACATCACACAATCACAACAAACACAACATCAACAAACAAAAACAAACAAAAAACACAAAAAATCAAAACAACACATCACACAAAACAAACAATCACAACAAAACAACACACAACAACAAATCAACACAATCAAAATCACAAAACAACATCAAACAAAAACACAAAAACACACACACAAAATCAATCAACACACAACAAAAAAACCAACATCAAAAATCACAACACAAAAACAAACAACACAACAACACACAAACAAAAATCAACACAACACAAACATCAATCAATCACAACATCACAAAACAACAAAAAACAATCAAAAAACAATCAAACAAACACAACAAACAAACAATCAAACAAACATCAAAACAAAAACAAAACAACACACAATCAACAAACACAAACATCAAAACAAAAATCACAAACACAAAAAAAAAAAAAAAAAAAAACACAATCAACAAACAAAACAAACAAAAAACCATCACACACAAAATCAAAATCAACAAATCAAATCAAAATCAACAAACACAACAAAAACAACAACACAACACAACACAAAAATCAACATCAACACATCACAAACAACAAACAAAAACAACATCACAATCAAAACATCAACACACAAAAAACAAAAAACAACACACAATCACAACAAAAAAAAAACACACACATCAAACAATCAAAACACAACAACAACACAATCAAAAAAACACAACAACAAAACACACAAATCAACAAACACACCAACACAAACAACACAAAACACAACAAAAAAACACAACATCAACAACACACAAAAATCAACATCAACAACAACAAACAATCACACAATCACAAACACAACAAATCAAAAACACAAAACACAAACAACAAATCAACACAACAACACAATCACCAAACAATCAACAAACAAAAACCAAAAACACACCAAAAAACACAACACACAAAATCAAAAATCACACAAACAAAAACACAACAACACACAAAACAAAAAACAACAACACAATCACACAACAATCAAAAAACCAAAAAAAACACACAAAAAACAACAAAAAAAAAACAACAAACACAACACATCATCACAACAACAAACAAATCAACACAAAAACATCACAAAACAATCACACACAAAAACAACAACACAAAATCAAAAAAACAATCAAAAAAAAAATCACACAACACAAAAAAATCAATCAACAAAAACACACAACATCACACAATCACAACAAAAACAACAACAAAAATCAATCAACAAACAAAACAAAAAAACAAAACAAACACACAAAAAAAACAAATCACAAAAAAATCAAACAAAACACACAAAACCACATCAAAAAACACACAAACAAAACAACAAAAACAAAAAAAAAAAAAACAAAAAAACACACCAAACACAACAAAAAACAAAATCAACAACAAAAATCCAAACAACAAACACAACACACAAAAATCAAAACACATCAATCAAATCAAAACACAACATCAAACACAACAAAAACAACAACACACAATCAACAACACAACAACAAACACAAAAAACATCAAACACACAAAACAACACAAATCATCACAAATCACACAACATCACAACAAAAATCACAACATCAAAAAAGCAACACAAACAACAAACAACAAACACAACACCAAAAACACAAATCACAACACAACAAACAAAAACACAACATCACAACAAACACAAATCATCACACACACACAACAAAACCAAACACCAAACACAATCATCAAACAAAATCACACAACACACAAACAAAATCAAACAACACACAAACAACACACAATCAACAACACAATCAAACATCAAATCAACACAAAAATCAACACACAACACAAAAAACACAAACAAACAACAAAAACAAAACACATCACACAAACAACACAATCACACACAACACAAACATCAATCAAACAAAAACACACAATCAACAAACACAACACACACAAAACACACAAAAACACACAACACAACAAACAATCAACAAAACAAAATCACACAAAACAAATCACAACACCATCAAATCACAACAAATCACACACACACAAAAAAAAAAAAAAAAAACAAACACAACAAAATCAACAAAAACACATCAACAATCACAAAAACAACAACAAAACAAATCACACACACATCAAAAAAAAACAACACATCACAACCACAAAAAATCACACAAAACAACAACAAAAAACACACAACACACACAACAAATCACAACAAACAAAAAAACACACAACACAACACAAAAACCACACATCACAACAAACACACATCATCAAATCAACAACACACAACAACAAACAACACAAAAAAACAAAAAAAAACAAATCAAAAAAAACAACAATCAAAAACACAACATCAAAAACACAATCAACAAAAACATCAACATCACACAACCACAACAAACACAAATCAAAAAACAACAACAATCACACAACAACAACAACACAAAACAAACACAAACAACAAAAACACAACAACACAAAACAAATCAAAACATCAATCAACAAAATCAAAAAAACACAAACAAAAAAAACACACAAACAAAACAACAACACAACAAATCACAAACACATCAACAAAACAAAACACACAAATCCAAACAACAAAAATCACATCAACAAAAATCAAAAAAAAACAAAAACAATCACACACAACAAAACAACAACAAAATCAATCAAACAAAAAAAACAATCACACACACACAAAAAACACACATCAATCAAAAACAACACAACACAAACACAAACACACACAAACAACATCAAAATCAAACAATCAAAAACAAAATCACAAACACAACAATCAACACACACAACAACAACACAAACAAATCACAAAAAAACAAAAAACAAACACACAATCACACAACAACACAAATCAATCAAAAAACCACATCACAAATCAACAAAACAAATCACACAAACACACAACACAAAAATCAAACAACATCAAATCAATCAAAAACAATCACCAAATCAAACACAACATCAACACAAAAATCAAACACAACACACACAACACAAAACAAACAAATCACAAACACAACAAACACAAACACACACAACAACAACAAAAACACAAAACAAATCACACAAAAAACACAAACAAAAACACACAAACAATCAACACACCACAACAAAATCAAAAACAAACACACCACAACAAACAACAACACAAACAACAAATCAAAACACACAACAAACACAACAAACAACAAACAACAAAAACAAAAACATCAAAAACAAACACACAACAAAAAAACACAAAAACAAACAAATCAAAAAAAAACACAACACAACATCACAAACAAAAAAAAAAAAACACACAAACACACAATCACACAAAATCACAAAAATCAACAAATCACAATCAAAATCAACAACACATCAAAAAAAACAAACAACAAAAAACAAACACACAAAAACATCAAACAACAACAACAATCACAAATCAAAACACACAATCAAAAAATCAACAAACCACACACAAACAAACCACAAAAAAAACACAAACACATCAAACACACAATCAACAACAACACACAAAAACACAAAAACAAATCAAAACACAAAACACAAAAACAAACAAACCATCAACAAAAACCAAAACATACACAAACAAAAAAAAAACAAAATCAACAAATCAAAACACAACACACAATCACACACAACCAAACCACACAAACAAACAACAAAACACCATCAATCACACAAAACAACACAATCACAAACAACACAAACAACAACAACACACACAACAAACAAACAACATCAAAACAACAAACAAAACAAAAAAACACACAAAAATCACAAATCACAAACACCAACAAATCAAAACAACAAACAACCAACACACAACAATCACACAACAAAAACACCAAAAACACAACACATCATCAAAAAACAAAACAACAACAAAACACAAAAAAAAACACAAAACAAACAAAAACAACAATCAATCACACAACAAAACAATCACAAACACACATCAAACAAAATCACAAACAATCACAACAAAAACACACAATCACACAAACACAAAACAAAATCACACAAATCATCACACAATCAAACAACAACATCAAAACACAATCACACACAAAACAAAAAAAAACACAAAAAACATCAAAAACAAATACAAAACAACACCAATCAATCAACAAACAAACAACATCAAAAAAAAACACAAAATCAAAACACACAACACACAAAAAACAAACAAAACAAATCACACAAACAATCAAACAACAAAACAACAATCACCAACACAAACAATCACAAACAACACAAACACCACACAACAAAAATCACCAACAACAATCAAACAAATCACAAAAAACAAAACCAACAACCAACAAACAACATCACAACACAACACAACAACACACAACACACAAACACAAACAACACACACAACACATCACACCAAAAATCACCAACAAAAACAACAATCAAACACAAACAACACACACACAATCAACAAACACAAACAAATCACACAAAAAAAACACAAACCAACAAACAACAATCACAACAACACACACAAAACAACACAAAACAAACAACAATCAATCACAAACAACACACAACAAACAACAAAATCACAAAAATCACACAAACACAAATCATCACAACAACAATCAAAACAAAATCAACACAAAATCAACAATCAAAACACAAAAAACACACAATCACAAAACATCAAAACAAACCATCACAACAACAATCAACAAAACACAACACAAACAAAAATCACACATCAACAAAACAAAAACCAAAAAATCAAAACAAAACACAAAACAAAACAAATCACAACACAAACAACATCAAACACAAAAAACAAAACAAAAAAAAACATCAAACCACACACATCAAACAACAACACAAAACAAAATCAAATCATCAAACACAAAACAAAAACACACAACAATCATCAACACACATCACAACACAAACAAAAAAAAAAACAAAATCACAAACAATCACAAAAAAACACACATCAACAACAAACAAAACAACAAAAAATCACAAATCACAAAACACAACAACAAACAACAAAAACAAAAATCAACAATCAACAACAAATCAAAAAAAAACAACAAATCACACACACAAACAAATCACATCAAACACAAACAATCAAAAAAATCAAACAACATCAATCACACACAAAAAAAAACAACACAAACACCAAAACAACAAAACAACAAACAAAAACTCAAACAACACACACAAAAAACAAAACAAACACATCAACAAAAATCACAATCACAAACAACACAACAAAACCCACACACAATCACACAAATCAACAAACAAAAAAACAACAACACAATCATCAACAATCAAAAAATATCAAACACACATCAACAACACACATCACACACACAAAACAAACAAAAACAAAAAAATCATCACAAAACACACAAAACAACAACAAACAACAAAACACATCACAACACCAAAAAAAAAATCAAACATCACATCACAACAACACACACACAAAAAAAATCAAAAAAAAAAACACACAACATCATCAAAACAACCAAAACACATCAACAACAAAACCAACAAAATCAAAATCAATCAAACAATACAAAAACAAAAAAAACAAACACAAATCAAAAAAACACAATCAAACAAACAAAAATCAACACACACAAAACAACACAAACAAACACATCAACACACAACAAAAACAAAAAACAAACACAACAAAACACAACAACAACACACAAAAAAACAAACAAAAACAACACACACAAAAAACAAAAAAACAAAAACAACAACAAATCATCACAACAAAATCAAAACAAACAACAAAAAACACAAACACATCACACAAACACAAAATCAAACACAACAAAATCAACACAACAACACACAACAATCATCAAACAAAAAATCAAAAAATCATCACAAAACACACACAAAACACAAAAATCAAAAAAAACACACAAACAAACACAACAACACAAAATCAAACAAAAAAAAAAAACCAAACAACAAAACATCAAAACAAAACAAATCAAAAAAACATCAAACACAACACAACACACATCAACACACAAAAACAAAACAACATCAAAAACAATCACACACAACACACAACACCAATCAAAAAACAAAACCAAAAAACACAAAAAATCAAAACAAATCAAAAACACAAAACACAACAAAATCAACACAACACAAAATCAAACACCAAAAAAACAAAAAACACAAACACACAAAAACAATCAAAACATCAAAAAATCACAAAAAAAACACAAACACACAAACAACAAAAACAAAACACAAAAAACAAAACAAAAAACACAATCAAAACAACAAAAAAATCACAAAACACAAACAAATCAAACAAACACAACAACAAAACACCAAAACCACCACAAATCAACAATCACAAAAATCAACAAAAATCACAAAAAACACAACACACAAAAAAAACAACAAAAAAACAAATCACAAACAAAACATCAACACAATCAAAATCACAACAAACAACAATCAAAAATCACAAAAAACAATCAACAAAAACAATCACACAACACACAACACACACAACACACAAAAAAAAAAACAAAACAACAATCACAACAATCAACAAAAAAAAATCACACAAATCACACAAAAACAAACAAAACAAAAACAAAACAAAAACAACAATCACAATCAAAACACAAACAAAAAAACCAACAACAATCACACAACAAAAAAATCACATCACACAAACAATCAAAACACACAACAAAATCACACAACAAACAAACAAAAAATCAACAACAAACAAACACAATCAAAAAACAAAACAACAAAAACATCAACACATCACACACAAAAACACAATCACAAAATCACAAACACACCATCAACACACACACCACACAAACAACATCAAAACAAAAAAACAAACACAACAAATCACAAAACACACAATCAACAACACATCAAAATTCAAAAACAACACACAACAACACACCACAACAAAAACAAAAATCAAAACACAATCAACACAAATCAAAAAAACAAAACACATCACACAACACACACACACATCAAAAATCAACACACACACAATCAATCAACACAAAAAATCACACAAACACACACATCACAACATCACAACACAACAAAAACAAACAAAATCAAAAATCACAAAACACATCAAACACAAAAAACACAACACACACATCACACAAAAAACAACAACACACAACACACACAAAAACCATCAAAATCACAACAATCATCAAAAACAAACAAAAAACATCAACACAAACACAAAATCACAAACAACACAAAAATCACAACCACAACAAAACAAATCAAATCATCAAAAAAAAAAAAAAAACAACACACCAAAAAAAACACAAAAAATCACACAACAACACAAAACAATCAAACACACACACAACAACACACAAATCACAAAAACATCACACACACAACAAATCAACAATCAAACAACACAAACAAACAAACACAAACAAATCAACAATCAATCAAAACACACACACAACACAATCACACACACAAAACACACAAACAAACAAACAAATCAAAAACCAAAAACACATCACAAACACAACACAAAAATCAAAAAATCACACACACACAATCAACATCAAACAAACACACACAACAACAAATCAAAATCAAATCAAAACACAACACAAAAACAAACATCCAAAAAAAAACAAAACAACCAAACAAAAAACAACAAACACAACACAAAAAAAAAACAAAACAAAACACAACACACAACAAAAAACACAACACAAAATCAATCACACAAAATCACAAAAACACAACAAATCCATCACAAACACAACACAATCACAAACCACAATCAAAACAAACACAACAAATCACAAAAACACAAAACAATCAAAAAACAAACAAAAAATCAAACAAACAAAAAACACAAAAAACCACACAAACAAAACAAACAAAACAACAAAAACACACAACACAACATCACACAACACACACACAAACACAACAAATCACACAAAAACACAAAAACATCACAAAATCACAAAAACAAATCACAAAAAACAATCACAAACAACCAACAAACACAAAACAATCACAACAAAAACATCACAAAATCACAACACCAATCAATCAACAACACAAACAACACAAAATCAAACAATCACACAAACAAAAAATCAAAAACAACAACACACAACAAAACACACAAAAACACAAACACATCAACAAAAAACACAACACACACACAAAATCACACAACACACAAAACACACAATCACAATCAACACAAAACAAACACCACATCAAAACATCAAAAAAAACAAAAAAAAAAAAAACATCAAAACAACAAAAACACAAACAACATCACAACAAACAAAACAACAAACAACACAAACCACACACAATCAAAAACACAAACAAAAAACACAAACAACACAAAACAAAACATCACAAAAACATCAAAACACAACAAACAACACAACACACACACAAACAATCAACAATACAAAAAAAAACACCAACAAATCAACACCACAAACAAAACAAACACACCAAATCCACATCACAACAAAACACAATCAAACAAAACAAAAACAAACACAAAAAAAAACAACAACAAAATCACATCAAACAAAAACCAAAACAACACAAAAACAATCAAACAAAAACAATCACACATCAACAAAACACCACACACAAAAAAAACACACCAAACATCACACAACACACACACACAACACAACAACACAACCACATCAAAAAAAATCACAACAAAAAACACAAAATCAAACACATCACAAACAACATCAACAACACACAAAAAATCAAACAATCACACAACAAACACAAATCAAAATCACACAAACACAACAACACACAACAACAACATCACAACAAAACACAAACAAAACAAACAAAACAACAACAAAAAACAAACAATCAACACACAAAAAACACAACAAATCACCAAACAAAATCACACAAACAACAACACATCAAAAATCAAACACATCAACACAAAAAACATCAAAAAAACAACAAAAATAACAACCACACAAAATCATCAACAATCAACCACACATCAACACCACACAACAAACAAACAAACAACAACACAAAATCACAACACAACACAAACACACAAAAAACAACAAAAACACAATCAAAAACAAAAAACAAAAACACATCAATCACATCAACACACACACACAACATCAACCACAAAAAAAAAAAAAACAACAAAAAACAAAAAAACACACACAACACAATCAAACAAAAATCACAAATCAAACAAATCAACAATCAACACACAAAAAATCAAACACAAAAACAAAAACATCAAACACACACACAACACACAAAAAAAACAATCAAACACATCAAAACAACAAATCAACAAAAACACAAAAAACAAAAACAATCACATCACAAAAAACAACACATCAACACAAAACATCAAACAAAACAAAATCAATCACAATCACAACACACAACACAATCACAACAAACAAACACAACAAAACATCACAACATCACAAACACACACATCAACAACACAACAAACAACAAATCAACAACAATCAACACCCAACAAAAACATCACACAAAAAAAAAAACACAACAATCAACAACACAAATCACAAAAAATCAACAAAAAACAAATCAATCAAACAAATCAATCACAAAAAACCACAAACAAACAAAAAACAAACAAATCACACAATCAACAAAACAATCACAACAAACACAAAACAAAAAAAATCACACCAAAACATCAAACACACACAAAAAAAACATCAAAACACACAAAAAACAAAACAATCAAAAAAACACATCAACAAAATCAACATCACACAACAACATCACACACACAAAAAACACACATCAAAACAAAAACAACAAAAAACATCAAACAAACACATCACAAAACAAAACACATCAACAAAAACACAACAACACACACAATCAACAAAAAACACACAAAAAACACAACACAACAATCAAACAAAACACAAAAATCACAACAAAAAAAACACAACACAAACACACAAAACAAAAAAACAATCATCAAACAACACAAACAACAACAAACAACAAACAACACATCAAAACAAAAACACACAAAACAAACACACAACATCACATCAAAAACACAAAAAAACAAAAAACACACACACAAACACAACAAATCAACACAAACAAAATCACAAAACCAACAAACAAATCAAACATCACAAACATCACAACAAAACACACACACAAATCAAAAAACAAAATCAACAAACACACAACACAAAACAAAACAAAACAATCACAATCAAAATCACACAAACAACAAAACACACCAAACAATCACAAAACAACACAAAAAAAACACATCAACACCACCACACAACACATCACACAATCACACAAACACAACACACAACACATCACAAACAACACACAACCATCAATCACACAAAACAAAACAAAAAAACACAACACACAACATCACACACACAAAACAAAAATCACAAAACACAAAAACAACACACAAACAACAACACAATCAAATCAACACACAACAAACACAAAAATCAAACACACAACACAACAACACACAAAACACAAACCACATCACAAAAACAAAACATCAAAACTCACAAACAATCAAAAAAACAAACACACACATCAAACAAACAACACACAAACAACACCAAACAACACAACAACAAAAAATCACAACAAAAACATCAAAACACAAACATCACAACAAAACACAAAAAAACCACAACAAAACAATCAAACAAAAACAAAACAACAAACAACAACAAAACATCAACCACAACAAAAACACACACACAAATCACAACATCAAAAACACACAAAAATCAAAAACACAAAAAACACACACACACAAACAAAAAATAAACAATCACAACACACAAACAAAAACACAAACAAATCACAAAAACATCAAACAAAACAAACAACAAAAAAACACACACACAACACATCAACATCACAAACAATCAAAAAAAATCAAACAAAAACCAAATCACAACAAAAATCAAAAAAAAAACACACACAACAACAAAACACAACAAAAAATCAAAATATCAATCAACAACAACAAAAAAAAAACAAAACAACAAAACAACAACAAAAACTCAAAATCACAACAAACAAACAATCAATAAAACAACAAACAACACAAAAAACACACAATCAACAAATCACAAACAAATAACACAAACAACACACAACAACACACAACAAAACAAACCACACACACAAAAATCAACAACAACATCAACACACAAATCAAAAAAACATCAATCACAACACACAAAAAAAACAACACAATCATCCAACACAAAACACACAAAAAACAATCAAAAAACACAACAAAACAACAAAAAAATCAAAAACAAAAAACACCAAACATCACAATCACAAATCACATCACAAAACACAAAAAAAACACAATCAAAACAACACAAACAACACACAACAAACAAACAAACAATCATCAAACACAAACAAAAAAAACAACAAACAAAACAACAACATCCAAATCAAACAATCAAACACAAACAACAAACAATCAAAAAAAAAAACAAAAAAAAAAACACAATCACACATCACAAACAAAAACACATCAACAACAAATCACAAACAAAACAATCAACAAAAAAACAAAAAAAAAACAATCAAAAAACAATCAAAAAAACAAACATCACAAACAACAATCAATCACAAAATCAACACACAACACAAATACACAAAACACACCAAAAATCACAAATCAAACAAACACAATCAAAACAATCAAACAAAAAAAAACACACAAAACAACACACACACATCATCAAACCACAAAACAACAAAATCAAACACACATCACACAAATCACACAAAAAAAACATCACAAAACAAACAACAAACAAAAACAAAAAAACACAACAAAATCAAAAAAACATCACACACAAAATCACAACACAACACCCAACAACAAACAACAAAAACACAACAAACCAAACAAACAACATCAATCAAAACAAATCAACAACATCACACAAATCAACAACAAACAACACAAAATCAACACACAACACCAAAAATCAACACAAAACACAAAAACACAAATCAAAACATCACACAACAAAAACACAACAATCAAAACACAAAACACACACACAAAAAACAAAACAAAATCACAAAAACATCAACAAAAAAACAAAACCAACACAACAAAACACAAAACAAAACAACACACACAAACAAACACAATCAATCAAATCAAAATCAACAACATCAACAAAACATCAAAAACACAAACAAAAAAACAACAAAAAACACAAAATCACATCAAATCACAAAACACACAATCACAACAACACAACACATCAACAACAACAATCACACACAACAACAAAACACACAAAAACAACACAACAAATCACAAAACAAAAACACACACAAACCAACAAACACAAAACACAACACAAAAAACCATCAAACATCAAAACAAATCACACACACCAATCAACACACAACAAAACACAAATCAACAACAAACAACAAAATCAACAAACACACATCACAACACAAAACACAAAAAAACACACAACAACATCACAAAAAATCAAAAAACACAACAAAAACACAAAACACATCACAAAAAAACAATCACAAAACATCACAACACAAAAACAAAACAAACATCATCAAAACAAACAACATCACACAACACACACAATCAAACAACAAACACAAAAACAAAAACAAAAACAACAACAAAAAACAACACACAACAACACAAAACACAACAACAACACACAAAAAAAAACATCAACAAAACATCACACAAACACACACAACATCACAAAAACAAACACCATCAACAACACAACAACAACACACACAACCAACAACACACAAAATCACAACAAAACAAAAACACACACAAACAAAACATCAAAAAATCAAAAAACACACAACACACAAAAAAAATCAATCAAAAACACATCAAACACACAAAACACAAATCAAACAACAAACAACATCACACAAAAATCACACATCAAACCATCAAACAAAAACAAAAAACAATCAAATCAAACAAAATCAAACACAACAAATCACAAATCAACAAACAAATCAAACACAATCAAAACAAACAAAATCACATCAAAAACCACAAAACATCAAACACAAAACAATCACAAAACACAATCAAACACAACAAATCAAACAACAACAACAAATCAAACACATCAACAAACAACACAAACAACACACACAACACACACACACATCAAAACAACAACAAAAAATCAACAAACACACACACAAAACACACAAACACAAAAAAAAACAACACATCACAAACAAATCCAAACAAAATCACATCACAAAAAACCACAACAAAATCAATCACACACAAAAAGAAAACAAAAAAACACACACAACACACACAACACACAAAAAACAACAACAAACACAAACAAACATCAAACAAAAACAAACAACACAAACAAACACAAATCAAACACACAAAAAACAAACAAACAATCACAAACAAACACAATAACAACACAAACAATCAAAAACACACAAAAACACAACATCAAAATCAACAACACAATCCCACAAACACAAACACATACAAACACACAAACACACACAACAAAAAAAACACACAACATCAAACAATCAAAACACATCAAACAAACACAAAAAAACACACCAACAATCACAAAACACACAAACACAAAAACACCACAAATCAACACACAAAACAACACACACAAACACAACAAATCACCAACAAAACACCAACAACCAAATCATCAAAACACAACAACAACACAAAACACACACAAATCAAACACACACACAATCAACCACACAAAACAAAACACACAACAAAATCACAACAAACAACAAAACACACACACAAACATCCAACACAAACACAACAAACAAACAACAACAACACAACCAACAACACAAACAACACAAAAAATCACAAACAATCACACAACACAACAAACACACAAACACAAATTCAAAACAACCACAACACAAAACACAACACCACACAAAACACACAAAACAACACATCACAAACACACAAAACATCACACAAACCACAACACAAACATCAACAAACAACACAAAACAAACAACACAACAATCACAACAACATCAACACAACAAACACAAAATCACACACAATCAACAACAACATTCACAAACAACACACAAACCAACACACACAACAAACAACAAAAAACACACACAAATCCACAACAAACAACACACACAAAAAACACACACACAACACAAAACACACACAAAAACAATCAAATCACAAAAACACACACATCACAAATCAACACACACAACACACAATCAAAACACAACACAACACAACACACAAAACAACACACACAACACAAAAACAAACAAAAACACACAACAACAAAAA
>JAIWJD010000007.1:2492392-2510210 GCA_022818045.1 Neotoxoptera formosana | reverse complement strand
CCAAAACACACAACAAAATCAAAACAAAAACACTCATCAACACACCAAAAAAACACAAACTTCAATAAATTCAAAGACACACATACAAAATCAAATCATAAAACCAAAAAAACAATTCCCCAAAAAAACAAATCAAACACACAACATCAAAATCAAAATTTACAACACAATAACACAATCAACACAACAACAATCAACACATCTAAAATCAAATCACGACAAAAAAAAATATCACAACTCAACTATCACATCAACAAATCACAAAAAACATCAATCACACAACAAAATCAATAACAAACACCAACACAACAAAACACAATCAACACACCACAAACAACACACAATCCAACACAAACCAGTCACCATAAACACAACACCACGGAATCAACATCACACAAATCCCACAAAACACAACAAACATCAATCATCACGAACACACACACATCAACACAAAATCAACACAATCAACAAACCAGATCACAACACACAACATCAAAGATTCAACACACCAAAAAAATCAAAACAACACATCAAAAACAATCACCAACAACAACATCAGAAAAAACACAAAATCACATAAATCAACAATCATCAACAATCAATCACAAACAAATTCAACACAACAAACAAACAATCACACATCGAACAAAAACACCCAAAAAACACAACACAACACAAAACACAAAACAAAAACACAAATCACATTCACACACAAAAACACACACAAAACACAAACACAAACAAACAAAAACACTTTCACCAAAAATAACACACAAAACATCACAAAATAACAAAAACAACACACACACAAACAACACAACAAAACATCCCAACAAATCACCACACACAAAACAAAACACGACAAAAACACAAACAACACAAACAACAAAAAAATCAAAACAAAACAAAACAAACAAACACAACACAACAACAAAAACACAACAAATTCCCAAAACACAAAAAACACAAACATATCACACCACAACAACAACACAACAAAACACACACATAACCAACACAATCATCACAATCAAACAAACACATCACAAACAAAAACATCAACCAAAACAAAAAACAAAAACAAACAAAACATCACAAACCAACATCACCCCAAAACACAGAAACAACAAAAAAATCAACAATTCAAATCAACACAACAACACAAAAAAGACACACAAAACTCACATCACAAACAAACAAACAATCAACAAAATCAATCAATCAATCATCAACACACCCTCAACAACACACACACAAACAACACAACACAAAAACACAATCATATTTCACACAAAACACAAACACATCAATCACAACATCCACAAAAAAAAAAACATCACAATCAATTCCAAAATCATCACATCACAAACAACAACAAATCAACAACAACTACAAAAAAAACATCACAAACACACACACAACAAAAAAATCAACAATACAAACATCAAAACAATCACACACATCACAAACACCAAAACATCACACAAAACAAACAAACATCAATCAATCACAGAAAACCTAAAACACAAAACACATCAACAAAACACCACAAAATCACATCAAAACCAACAAATCAAACATCATCAAAATAAAAAAACAAATCACAACAATCACATCAACACATTCACAACAAACAAACAAAACACACAACAACAACAATCACACAAACAACAATCATCAAACACATCACACAAAATCACAACACAACAACATCAAAAAATCACAACACATCAACAAAAACACAATCAAATCAAACACACAACCACAAAAAAACAATCCAAAACACAACACACATCAAACATCATACACAAATCATCCAATCAAACACACAACCAAACACAAAATCAATCAACAATCACACACAACATCAATCAAACAAAACACAAAACATCAAACACACAAAATCAAATCAACATCATCATCACAAAACAAACACAACAACATCACACAATCGATCATCAAAACAACACACAACACATCACAAGACAACAAACAACATCATCAAAATCATCACACAATCATCAAACATCATCACACACAAATCAAAACATCACAAAAATCACATCACACACACAATCAACAACACATCAACACATCACACAATCACACCATCCAACACATCAACACACAACAACACAACATCATCAATCATCAACAATCACAAACACATCAATCAACACAAACACTCACACATCAAAAACATCACACACAACATCACAACAAAATCACACATCATCATCCACATCATCAAACATCATCATCATCAACACAACACAACAACACATCAAATCAACAACAATCAACAAAAACACATCAAAATCAAAACACACAATCACATCAAACACATCATCAAATCATCACAATCATCAACATCAATCAAAAATCAATCACAACACAACAATCACATCAACCACACATCACAATCACACATCACAAAAAATTCAAATCACAAATCATCAACACACACAACAATCATCAAACACAAATCAATCACAAATCACAATTCATCACAACATCAACAATCAACACAACAAAACATCAAACCAAATCAAAATCAACAATCAATCCATCAACACATCAAAACAAACACACAAATCACAAACACACCACATCACAAACAACACAAAAATCAAAATTCAAAAACATCATCAACCAAACACAACAAAACAACACATCACACACACACAAACACATCAAAACACACACAACAACACATCAAAAACATCATCAATCACACACAAAAAACAATCATCACAATCATCACACAAAATCACAATCAAATCAAATCACAAAATCAACACACAAACAATCACACAAACACATTCAATCAATCACAAATCAACACATCACAAAACAACACACAAACATCATCATCACAACATCAATCAAAAATCAACACAAACAAACAAATCAACACAAACATCAACAAAACAATCAAACCATCACATCACAACACAAAATCACAATCACAACACAACATCAAACAAATTCACACACACATCACAAACAAAACATCACACAACAATCAACATCATCAAACAAACACAAACATCAACACATCATCCAAATCAAATTCAACACACTAAAAATCAACATCAAATTCATCACAACAAAAAACATCATCCACACACAACAATCCATCATCAAACATCAATCAACACACATCAAAACACAATCAATCCAAACAACACATCAAAAAACAAACAAAACAAAATCAACATCACACATCATCAAAACAATCACACAAACATCACAATCACAAAAACACATCAAACACAAAAATCACATCACAACAATCAAAATCACAAAAACACACCAAACACAACACAATCAACATCATCAACCATCACAAACACATCACAAACAAAAAAACCAACAATCACATCAACATACAACATCAATCACACAAATCAAATCAACACATCATCAAACACACACAACACACAACAACAACAAACAACATCATCAACACACAACACACATCAAAAATTCACAACACATCAACACAAAACATCACACATCATCAACAAACATCAACACACAACATCAAACACACAACAACACACACACACATCATCAAAATCACACAACACATCACACAAAACATCAATCAACATCAAAACACAAATCAATCAAACAAACATCAAAACACACCAAACATCACAAATCATCACACACAAAATCAACAACAACAAACATTCATCACATCACACAAACAAACACAACAACACATCACACACAAACCAACATCAACAAACAAAAATCAATCATCATCAAATCAATCAAACAACAAATCACACAAAATCATCAATCCATCATCACACAACACAATCAACATCAAATCACAATCACAACATCAAAAAACATCACAACATCAACAACAAACACAAATCAAAAAAACAAAATCATCACACATCAAACACATCACATCATCATCAACACAAAAAAACCACATCAAAAAAAACACATCAAAAATCAACAAATCATCAACAATCATCACAAACACAATCACACACAAAATCAACACATCAACACAACAATCAACATCAACACAACAATCAATCACACATCAATCACACACACAATCAAAAATCACACACAATCAATCAACACACAATTCAAAAAACACAATCAACACACACACATCAACACATCACAAACACATCATCAATCAACAACACAACATCAACAAAACATCAAACAATCACATCATCAAATCAACACCACAAAACATCACAACACACAAAACATCAAAAAATCACATCACAACATCATCCATCACACAAACACACATCACACACAACACATCCACAATCAAAACACAATCCACAACACACACATCAATCAACAAACATCAACACATCAACACACAACAAAATCACACACAATCACAACAAAACACAATCAAACACCACACAACAATCACATCAATCACACACACAATCACATCAACAAAACAACAACAAAAATCACCAAACACAACAACAATCATCAAAATCATCACAAAATCACACACATCAACAAAATCATCACACAACACAAATCACATCACACAAATCACAACACATCAATCAATCACACACATCCACCATCAAAACCAACACAAAACACACACACACAACAATCACACACATCACATCAAAAAAATCACAACAAACACACACAATTCAACAACATCAAATCACAACAAACAAATCAATCATCACACACATCATCCAACACACATCACACACAAACACATCAAACATCAAAAAATTCAAAAACACACAACACAAAATCAACACAACACAAACACATCACCAAACACACAAAATCACACACACAAAACACAAACACACACACATCATCACAACACACACATCCTCACACAAACACATCAAACACAAATCACAAACAAAAAACAAACAAATCACAACACATCTCAACACAACACATCCACAATCAATCAAACATCACTACATCATCACACACAAAACAAAATCATCACATCACACAACAAACACAACAAAACAATCATCAAATCAACACAACAACAATCAATCAATCACATCACATCAAAATCATCACAATCACATCACACAAACATCACAAATCAACAACACAACATCAACAATCAACAAATCACACACAAATTCACAATCAACATCACAAATCACATCCAACAACAATCACAACACCATCATCAAAATCATCACACAACAAACAACACAAACCAAACATCAAATCCATCATCACAACACATCATCACAAACATCACACACATCATCAACACAACAAATCACAAACAACACACACAATCACACAAACAACACAAAATCAATCACAACAACACACATCAAACAATCCATCAAACAAATCATCAATCACACACAACAAAACACCACAAACATCAACAATCAACAAATCAACACACAATCACACACACACATCCAACAAAACAAACACACATCAATCATCAAACAACAAAACATCATCAACACACACATCAAATCACACATCACACAACAACAATCACACAATCACAATCACATCAACACATCAAATCACACACACAATCACACAATCAACACATCAAACACAACACATTCACAATCAACAAAACACACAATCAAACATCACAACATCAAACACCAACAACACAAATCAACATCAATCAACAAACAACACACACAATCACATCAAACAACACAACACACAAAAACATCAACACACACACAACATCAACACACATCAATCAAAAATCATCATCAATCAAAAACACACACATCAAAACACACAACACAACACAATCAATCATCACACAAACAAATCATCAAACCACAACACAAATCACAATCAAAAAAACACATCAAATCACACAAATCATCATCACAATCACTCAAACCAAACACATCACAAAAAACATCAACAAATCACAAACACAAAAAACACCAATCACAAATCAACATCAAATCAATCAAAACAAAAATCACACAACAAATCACAAAATCATCCACACAAACACACACATCAAATCACACATCATCACATCACAACATCACACATCACACAATCACATCACACATCAACACAAACAATCAATCAACATCAACACATCATCCATCAAAATCAATCATCACACATCAATTCAATCAACAACATCACAACAAACACACAACATCAACAAAAACCAACACACACAACAACACACATCACACCAATCAACACACATCACAATCACACACAATCACAATCACAACCAAACATCAATCACATCAAACAACACATCATCAACATCAAAAACAAACAACACATCATCACACAAAACACACACAACTCACAATCACACAATCATACAAATCACATCATCACAACATCATCACACAACACCACACATCATCACACATCACAACAATCACACAATCACATCAAAATCACACATCACATCACACAATCACAAAACAAATCAACACACAACAATCAAAAACACAATCAATTCACAACAACACAAACACACATCAAACACAACACAATCAATCACATCAATCATCACATCAAATCACAAACACATCACAACACAAACACATTCAAAAACACATTCAAAAAACAAACACATCAAACAATCACAACACAAATCACAAAAATCAAATCACACAAACACAATCACAACATCATCACAATCATCACATCAATCACATCAACACATCACCACAATCATCACAACACACACAACATCACAACACAAAATCACACACATCAATCACAAACATCACACATCAAACAAAACAACAACAAATCACAACATCAACATCACACAACAATCAATCACACACATCACAATCAATCATCAACAAAATCAAAAACATCACAAAAAATCAACAAATCACAACCAAATCAAATCAACAACATCATCAAACAACACCACACAAATCACAAACAATCACACATCCAACAACAATCAACAACAAACACACACACATCAACAACACACACAATCAACACATCATCAATCAAATCATCAAACATCATCACATCACAACAATCATCACACAAACACACAATCAAACAAATCATCAATCACAAATCCAAACAACAACCACAAAAACAAACATCAACACATCATCAACCACAAAAATCAACACAATCATCAAAAAACACAACACACAATCAACAAACATCAACAAATCAATCACACAACACACAATAATCACACAACATCACACATCAAACATCATCACATCATCACACACATCAAAAATCACATCAAACACATCAACACCATCACACAACAAACACATCAATCAAATCACCATCAACACAATCAACATCACCAACACATCATCAACAACAACATCAATCAACAATCAAACAAAAATCAATCAATCATCATCATCAAAAACACAAACATCACAAACACACAATCAAACAATCCATCACAACAATCAAACACAAACAATCACATCACACAACACAACACAACAAATCAATCACACAACAATTCAACAACACACACATCATCATCACAACACACATCAACAAAAACAATCAACACACACATCACAACCAACATCATCAAACACACAAATCAATCATCATCACAACCAACACCAAAACATCAACAACAACATCATCAACAAACCAAACACATCAACAACAATCAACACAATTCACACACAACAACAATCACAACACCAACACCACAATCACAATCAACACACAACAATCACAAATCAATCAAATCAATCAAATCACACATCAACAACAATCAACCATCAAATCACAACACAACACACACATCAACATCATCAAAAATCAATCAATCAACACAAATCAACACAACAAAACATCACAAACACATCACAAAATCACAACATCAAATCAACATCATTCACAAAACACATCAACAAAATCAACAATCACAATCATCATCATCAACACAACACAATCAAAAAACAACACCATCAACACACAAACACACACACACAATCCAAAACAACACACACAATCAAACATCACAAACACACACAACACATCATCAACAACAACATCAACACAATCATCACATCACACATCACATCAAACAACACATCACAAATCCAAAAAACATCAACACAACACAACAACAACAACAATCACAACAAACACACACACAATCATCCACACATCACACAAAACATCAATCAACATCACATCACAACAAAATTCATCACAAAATCACACAAAAACACAAAATCAAACACATCACACATCAATCACATCACATCAATCAACATTCAAACAACAACAACATCAACACATCACACACACAACACAAACACAATCCACAAAAACAACCACATCACATCACACATCATTCAACACACAAAACAAATCACACACATCAATCAAACATTCACACAACACACACATCAAAACATCACACACAACATCAACAAAACATCAAACAACATCACATCATCAAACATCAACAATCACAAAACACATCAACACATCACACAACAACACAAACATCAACAACATTCAAACCATCAAAACAAACATCACACAACCAACATCAACATCAAATAAAAAATCAAATCATCACACAACATCAACACAATCAACACATCAATCACATCACATCAAACAACACAACATCACACCAATCACACAAACACACACATCACACCACAATCACACCACAACACAAAATCACACATCACACAACACAACACATCATCAAAAAACAACATCAACCACAATTCATCAAAATCAAAACACACATCAAACACATCAATCACCAAACACAATCAATCACAACACAAACCACATCATCATCAACACACATCAACAAATCACACATCACAAAAAACACAAAATCATCAATCATCAATCATCACCAAACACACACAAATCACAAACAACAATATCACATCACAAACATCAACAAACATCAATCAACATCAAAAAAAACAAACATCAACAAACAACAAATCATCAAAAAAACAAAACAACAACAATCACAAACAATCAACATCAAATCACAAATCACACACACAACACATCATCACACAATCAATCACACAAATCAACATCAAATCACACATCATCACAACACAACACAAAACACAAAACACACATCAAAAACATCAATCAATCATCAAACAACACAAAAAACACATCAAACAACAATCAATCACAAAAACAATCACAATCATCATCAATCACACAACACACATCAAATCAACACACATCACAACACAAATCACACACACATCATCACACAACACAATCAAATCATCACATCACACAACACAAATCATCACCATCATCATCAAAAACATCAAAACACACACATCACCAACATCACACAATCACACATCAAAACACAAAAACAATCACACAACAAAATCATCATCACAATCACACACACAAAAAATCAACACACACATCAAACATCAACAACACAACATCACACAATCACAATCATCACACATCAAAACACAACATCACACATCAACACACACAATCAAACAATCAACAATCACATCAAAACAACACAACAACACAAACATCAAACACAATCACACAACACAAACAACATCAACAAAACCACAACAATCATCACCACAACATCATCATCAACACACACAATCAACACATCACATCACAAATCAAACAAATCAACATCATCAACATCACACAACCACAACATCACAATCATCACAACAACAACACACACAAACATCAACATCAATCACATCAATCAACACAAAATCAAATCACAATCAACAACAACAAACACACAATCCCACATCAACCATCAACAATCAATCACATCAACAACACACAACACAAAAATCATCACATCACATCACAACATCACACAAACATCAAAACAAAATCACAAATCAACATCATCACATCACAAAAACAACAATCAATCAACACAAAATCACACAACAAATCACACACACAACAAAACATCAACACATCACATCAACACATCACAACCAACAACAATCACAACAATCATCATCAAAACCACACACAACACACACAAACACAACACAACATCAACACATCAACCACATCACATCAAAAACAACACACAACATCAATCAATCAAACATCACAACAACAAACACAAACACACACATCACACATCAAACACATCAACACATCACACAAAACATCACACAACACAACACACAAAAAATCATCACATCACACACACACATCATCAACAAAACAAATCAATTCCACAAATCACAAAACATTCACACACAAATCACACACATCACACACACAAAACACACATCAAAACAAAATCACAAAACATCACAACAACAACCAACATCACATCAAACAATCACAAAAACATCACACATCCAACACAAACACAAACAAACAACAATCACACATTCACACACAACCAACAACAAATCATCACACATCACACACACAAAAACAATCCAAACAAACAACAAACAAACAAATCAACACAAATCACACAATCAACACACAACAAAAATCAATCACACACACAAATCAAATCATCCAACAACACATCAACAACAATCAACACATCAACAAAATCATCAAACAAAACAACAAACACACAACATCACAAATTCATCATCATCAATCACACACACAATCAACAATCAAATCAATCACAACAACAACATCACACAAAACAAACAAAATCATCACAACATCAAATCAAAAAACAAACCATCAATCACATCACAATCACATCATCAAAACAACAACAAAAACAAACACAAAATCATCAATCAACAAACACACAAAAACACACATCATCAAACAAACACAAACAACATCACACATCATCACACATCAAATCAATCACACAAACACATCAAACACACAAACACAATCAACAACAACCAACAACATCACACATTCACACAACACACAAACATCACACAACACAACAAACAACATCACAACACATCAATCAAATCAAATTCACATCAATCAATCCAATCACAAAATCAAAACACACACAAAACATCATCAATCAACAATTCAACATCAACACAAACACACAAAACACACAACATCAAAAATCAACAAATCCAAATCATCATCAACATCCAAAATCACAAACATCAATCAACACATTCACAACATCAAAATCAATCAACAACACAACAAAATCAAACACATCACAAACACATCAACAACACAACATCACACATCACAACAAACACACAAAATCAAAAACATCCAATCAAATCAAACACAACAACAATCAATTCCAAAATCACAATCAAACCATCACAAAAACAAAACACAAAATTCACACACAACAATCAACACATCATCACACACACACAATCACAACACACACAAATCATCAACACAACCAATCACACACACAATCAACAACATCAATCACAAAAACACATCACACAATCAATCATCAAAAATCACAACACACAACAAAACAATCACAACAAATCACACACACACATCACAAACACATCAAATCCAACACACATCACAAATCACACACACAAACACAAAAACCACACACACATCACAAAACATCAACCACAACAAACAATCACACAACACATCAAATCATCAAACAACACAATCACAAAATCAACACATCACACACACAAAATCACCACACAATCAACAATCACCACACACAATCCAAACACACATCACATCAACAATCACAACATCAACAACAAAAAACAACAACACACACATCAACATCATCAACATCAACAAACAAATCAACAAACACATCACACACAACACACAATCACAATCAACCAAAAAATCACAATCAATCATCCATCAACAAACAACACATCACATCATCCACAACACATCACACAATCAAATCATCAAACAAATCACATCCATCACAACAACACAATCACAACAAATCACAATCAACAAACAAAACAATCATCAAACATCACAAACAACAACAACAAATCACAACACATCATCATCACATCACAATCATCACAACACAAAACAAAACACACACAACATCCACATCAACAAATCAAATCAAATCACAACACCAATCCACATCAACATCAATCAACACACAACACATCACAACATCATCACATCAATCACAAAAAATCATCCAACACACACAAAACACAACACAAAACATCATCAACATCACACACACACAATCACAATCACAACATCAATCACAACAACACAACACACAACACACATCAATCAAAATCAACATCACAACAACATCAACAAACACACCAATCATCACACATCACACAACAATCAAACAAAAAACACAAAACATCAAACATCAAAAAACACCAACATCAAACACATCAAATCATCAATCACATCAAAAATCACACAACAAACAACAAACAAATACAATCACACACATCATCATCACCACAATCATCATCACAAACACACATCACACATCATCAAAAAAATCACCACATCACAAAACACAAAAACACACAACCACAACACACATTCACAATCACACACACATCACATCAATCAACAATCAACCACATCAAAACATCAAACAAAAAAAACACACAACACACACAACCACAATCAAACACAATCACAATCAAAACACAACATCAATCACACAATCACACAAACACAAAATCAAAAACAAAATCAAATCCAAAAATCACAACACATCATCACAACCATCAACACACAACATCACAAATCAACAATCACAAACACACAACAAAAACAAACACAATCACAAACAACACAACATCAATCACACAATCACACAATCAACACATCAATCACACACATCAACATCACAACAAATCACACCACATCAAAAAACACATCACAACATCACAAACAATCACAAAAATTCACATCAAAAAACAACCACAAACACATCAACACAAAAAATCATCAAAACACAATCACAAACATCACAAATCATCACACAAACATCAAAAAATTCAAAAAAACAAACAACACATCAACACCCACATCAAATCATCACAATCATCACAAAATCACAACAACATCATCACAAACAAACATCATCAACATCACCACAAAACAAACAAATCACAAACAATCACACACAACATCATCACATCCATCAACAAATCAAAACACACAAAATCAATCAACACACATCAACACAACAAACACACATCACAAACACAACATCACAATCACATCATCAAATCACAATCACAAAATCACATCAAAACAATCATCAAAAACACAATCACCACAACATCACAACACACACATCAACACATCACAATCACAACATCATTCAATCACATCACACACAACACACAAAAAAAACAAACACCATCACCAATCAAATCACACAAACACACAATCAATCATCAAAAAACATCACACATCAATCAACAAACAATCAACACAACAACATTCACACATCAAACACACAAACAACAAACATCAATCAATCAATCAACATCAAACACAACACAACACATTAACACAAACACAAAACACAAAAACATCAATCATCACACACATCAAAAACACACATCACACAACAACAAATCAATCAAACACATCACACAACATCACAAAAATCAAACACATCATCAATCACAACACAACAACACACAAACACATCAATCATCATCATCACACACATCACAACACATTCAAACAAAAACACATCATCACACACATCAACAACACACCACACATCACACAAAACAAAAATCAAACAACAAACAAACAAACAAAACACCAATCACAATCAACACAAAACACAAAAACACACAAAAACATCAAATCATCACACAACATCAATCACAAACAACAATCAAAAACACAACATCAATCACATCAAAACACAACACACAACAAATCACAACCAAATCACAACAACAAAATCACACACAACACACACAACAATCAACAACATCATCACACCAAAAAACCATCACACAAAAAAAACAACATCACAACAACACACAAACAACACAAAAAAACACACAACACAATCACAACACACACAAACAATCAACACAACAAAATCACATCAAAAACACACCACACACAAAAACAATCACAATCATCACAACATCATCACAACAACAACCACAACACAAAAATCACACATCAAAACAATCAATCATCACAACAACAAAACATCACATCAAATCACCAACAACAAACACATCATCACAAAACATCAACAAATCCAATCATCAAACACATCACATCATCACAACATTCATCACACAAACACAATCAACACACATCAACACACAAACAATCAAAACAAAATCACAAACAACATCAATCACAATCATCAACATCATCAAACATCAAACAACAACACAACAAACACAAACAACACACACATCAATCAATCAACACATCAACAACACATCATCCACAACAATCACATCAAAAAACATCACAACAAAACAATCAAAAAAACAACACATCACACACATCACAAACATCACAACATCATCAACATCACAAACAAACAACATCAAACACAAAATCATCAATCAACATCACAACATCACCACACAAACCACAAATCAATCAACACAAAACATCATCACACAAAATCACACACACACAAATCAAATCAACATCAACAATCACAACACACACCAACATCAATCAACAACACAAACACACAATCAAATCACATCAACCAACATCAACAACATCAACACACAATTCAAAATTCACAACACACAACAACAACCAAACATCAAATCACACACCAATCAACAATCACACACACAAATCACACACATCACAACAATCACACAATCAAAAATCAAACAAAAAAATCACATCAACAACAACACATCAAACAAACATCACATCACACACAAATCACATCACAAAATCACACACACATCAACAACACACAACATCAAACAACAAATCATCACATCAATCACACAATCAATCAAATCCAAACAAACAACAATCACATTCACAACACAACAAAATCACACACACAACACAAACAACATCAATCAACATCACACAAATTCACACATCACAATCACACACATCACAACACATCAAAAAACAACACAATACACATCACAAAACAACATCAACACATCAATCACAACATCAACAACACACAATCATCAAAATCAACAAACAACACATCAAAAACAATCAAAATCACACACAAACATCATCAAACAAAAACATCAATCAAAAACATCAAACATCAATCAAACACATCACACACACACAACAAATCAATCCAAACATCAACAATCACACACACAACAACAAATCACAAATCACAAATCCATCAAACACACATCAATCAAAATCCACACCAAACATCATCAAAAACAACATCAACAATCAAATCACACAAAACACAATCATCAAACAACATCACACACAACAAAATCACACAAATTCAATCACAAACAATCACAAATCACACATCATCAAATCATCACAATCAAACAAACATCAACACACACAACAACAACATCAACACAACACACAACATCAACAACATCAACATCACAAAACATCCACAATCACAATCAAATCAAATCACAAAACAATCACAACATCAAACAAACACATCAAATCAAAAAAACCACAAAAACAATCACACAATCATCAAACAACATCAATCACAACAAACATCATCAATCACAACATCACAAAATTCAACATCACATCAAAACATCAAAACAACAATCAAAATCAATCACACATCAACACAACAAACACACATCACATCAAAAAAAACAATCAATCACAAACACAATCAATCACAACATCACATCACACAATCAAAATCACACACAACATCAACAAATCACATCAATCATCACATCACAATCAACACATCAACATCAAACCATCACATCATCACACATCATCACAACACATCACACAACAATCATCAAAAACAAAATCAACACAAACAAAATCATCACATCATCAATCAATCAACACAACACATCATCACCAACAAATCATCACATCATCATCACAACACATCAACACACATCAAAACAACATCAATCACACAAACAACATCACAAACACAACACAAACATCACACATCAATCATCATCATCAAACATCATCACCAATCACAAAACACACACATCAACACATCAACACACATCAATCACAACATCAAATCATCCACATCAACAACACACAACACACACACACACAAAATCACAACAACACAAATCATCACAACATCAATCATCAACAATCACAATCAAACACAATCAATCATCAACACAATCATCATCACAATCACAACACACACACATCACAATCAAACAACACACAACACACAAACACATCACACACAATCAATCAACACAACAAATCACATCACACATATTCAACAAACAATCACAACCAAATCAACAACATCAAAATCATCACAACACAAACACATCAATCAACAACATCAACAACACAATCACCACACACAACAATTCACACACACAACACATCAAAAATCACATCAAACATCAACATCAAACACAAAATCACAAATCACCATCACAAACAATCACATCAAAAATCCAATCAACAAACACACAACATCACAATCACATCAAAATCATCAAACAATCACACAACAAATCATCAAAAAAATCACATCAACAACAAATCAAAAAATCAACAAAAAAACATCAAATCACAACAACAACAACACACACACAAAACAAACAAAAAAAATTCAAAATTCAATCACACAAAAACAAACAAAACAAAAACAACAACACCAAACAATCATCAAACAAACATCAATCAAACACAACACAAACAAAATCACAAAATCACACAATAACAATTCACAATTCACAACAAAACAATCAAAAATCACAACAAACAAAAATTCAACAACAAACAAAAAAACAAAACAACTCAAAAACACAACAAAAACATCAATCACAAAATCAAATCAAAATCATCAACAAATTCAAAACACAACAAATCCAAACAAACACAAAATCACAAACCAACAAAACAAATCACACAACATCACAATCAAACAAACACAAACAAAAAAACATCACAAACAATCAAAATCAAACACATCACAAATCAAACAATCAAAACATCATCAATCACAATCACAAACAAAACACAAACAAAACATCACAACATCACACACACAAACAAACAACATCAAAAAATCATCACACATCACAACACACACAAAAAACACACAAACACAACATCAACATCAAAAACAATCAACAAACAAAATCAACAAAAAGGAACAATCACAACAAACAAAACATCACAAAAACACAAACATTCACATCAACACACACAAAAAAACACAAATAACACAATCACAAAAAAACAACAAATCAACAAAAACACAAACAAACATCACACAACACAAACACAAACAAACACAAATCAAACAAATTCACACATCAATCAACATCACACATCATCAATCAACAAACAAAAACAACAACCAAAAAACACAACAAACAAACACATTCACACACAACATCAAAAAACATCAACACATCAACACACATCAAAAAAACACAAAACACCAATCAAACAAATCAAAATCACAACCAAAAATCAACACATCACAACAAATCAAACACAATCAAACATCAATCAACAAATCAACAAAACATCAACATCAATACAACAACATCATCAACAAACAACCCACAATCATCATCAAAACAACAATCAAACACAATCTCAAAATCACAACAAAAACAACAAAATACCACAATTCAACCAAAACACAAACCAAAAAACAACACAACAAACAATCAAACACATCAACCTCAAATTCACAACCCCAACAAAAAACTAAAAAAAA
>JAIWJD010000007.1:2459969-2492292 GCA_022818045.1 Neotoxoptera formosana | reverse complement strand
AAATATATATATATATATTATTAATCATCAATCAATAATCAACAATCTTAATCCAATCATTAATTCTATAAATTAATTAAAAAATATCTAAAAATTCAATTTAATATCCTAAAAAATTTAAAATTTTTCAATCAAATAAATAATAAAAATTTTCAATAATATCTTAATATTATCCTCCAATCCCCTAATAAATTTAATTAAATCCATAAAAATTAATCTTAATAAAAAAAAAATATATAATAATCATATCTAATATCATACAAAACATTACCACCCAATAATTATCCCCAATTATTTTCAAAATTAAAATTATTCTACAAATCCAATAATATAATATAAATTATAATTATAAATCCATTATCCATATTATAAATCTATTTTATTCATCATAATATAATAATAAAAATATTCATTTATACATTATTTATATTAATAATCCATTTAATCTCTATCTTAATTCAATAAATTCCAATATCATAAATTTCTAATTTAATAATTTATATATATTATAATCATCCTCATAATCTCAATATATACTCAATCATTCTCCAAATTAATATAATAATTCCATTCATATATATTTAATATTATTCATATTCAATTCATATTCCCTATAAATATATAAATCATATCCCATTATCAAAAAATTTATCAATCAAATTATATTCAAACTAAATCAACTAAATAATTATTTATAAATATAATAAATCATCTTATCCAAATCAATTTCTATCCATCTCCATATATCATATCAATTAATATAATAAATCTTTTATAAAATATTATAATATAATTTAATTCTATTCAATCCTTAATTCATAAATATTCATTATCATCTAATTTCTTATATTCCAATCATATAATATAAAATAATAAATTCAAAAAATATATATAATCATTTATATCAAATATATATTATATATTATCAATAATATTAAATATAAAAATAATTTTCAATCCATTTAATCTTTATTTAATAATTCCCCTCTTATATAAAAATTTTAATTTATAAATTATCTAATCCTAAAAATTATATAATAATAATTAAAAAATTAAATTATAAAATTCATCTTCCAAATAATTTTCATCCCACCCCAATCATCCCCAAATATATTAAATTATATCTATATTTCCAATAATTTTCAAATAAATCAAATCAATATTCCAATTATCTCCATAATATATCATCTATCAATATATAAATCATCCATAAAATAATCATCCTATAAAAATCATTCATTATATTTATATATAAATATTCTAGTCATAATCCAATATAAAATATAACCTATAAATCATTTATTTATCATATTATCTAATCATAATAAAAAAAAATTATAAATTCATAATCATATTCCCCTAATTCATATTCTAATAAACATCATATCTTCCCATCTATCCAATAATAATTTATAATCAATTATTCAATATATCATTTATAAAATTCCATATTTTATATCAAAAAATATAATATATTTTATTATATATATTAAATTTATTTCTCCATATCATTATTTATAATAATTTATCATCATTTTATTGTTTCCCAATATTTTCCATATAATCAATAAAATATTAATTATATAATCATATATAAAATCCCCCCATATATTTCATCAATCCAAACATAAAAAAATTCAATTTATAAATAATTTTTAATATATATTAATCCCATTCACTAAATAATATTATTTATCATATTATATCCCAATATATAATTTTACTTTAAAAATCCCATATTAATTCCCTTACTTTATAATTATATATTTATAAA
Organism: Neotoxoptera formosana; assembly: GCA_022818045.1. NCBI lineage: Eukaryota > Metazoa > Arthropoda > Insecta > Hemiptera > Aphididae > Neotoxoptera > Neotoxoptera formosana. The sequence goes on along the minus strand of JAIWJD010000007.1, from coordinate 2,490,518 downwards.
AATAAATCCATAAAAAAAATTCATATTCTAATCCATCAATCATTTAATATCATTATAACATAATTTATAAATCATCATTAATAAATAATTCTATAATCTAAATTATATATAAATTATAATAAAATAATTCAATTATCAATTAACTCCTCAATATTAATCCTCCATCTCTCCACAAAAAATTCATAAAAACTATATATCATATATTTATTAATTTTATAACAATAAATTATTCAAAAATCCATCATTAATCATCAATTTATTCATAAACTCATAATAAATCATTCCCTATAACTAACTTTTATAAATATTTTTAAATAATCTTATTATTAATAACATTAAATACTCTTTCACATAATAAAATATTATAAATCAATTCTTCAATCATTAAAATTCTATATTTCCCATTATCTAAAATATTATCATAAATCATTAATTATAAATCCTATTATTATTATAAAATATACCCATATATATTCTCATAATTTATACCATTTTCAAAATCCATCCTTAAACTAATTATTAATTCAAATATATCTATATAATATCCTAAATCATAATATTCATTTTAACATAATCAATCATTTATAATATTTAAATCATCTTCACATATTTATAATCAATATACACTCCTTTATTAACTCCTCTTCATTTTTTATAATATTTTTTTATATTTCCCAAAAAATCATTTCATATATAATTATTAATAATAAATCTTCCATCTTATTCTTTAATCTAACATATTTATTATAATTCCTATATATCTAATATAATTATTAACATCCCCTCATTATTTAAATTTTCCCCCTACATCATTAATATATTATAATTTTATTCCAATCCAATAAATATCTTTTTCATAATCAAAATTCCTTTATAATTATCTTATATTATAATATTAATATTTTAATATCTATTATTACCTTTCCATCAATCAATACCTATATTTTAATCCCTTATAAATCATAATATTCCTTTATATTATATTAAAAAATAATTACTAATTATTATCTTATAAAAATCATATAATATAATTAATTAATTAATATAATTACTTTAAAATCTTTCAAACTAATCAATAGTATGTAATTATAAACATCATCTTAAATTAATCTATCTAAATAAATTATAATCATTCATTTATCAATAATAAAATATTATTCAAATCTCCAATATATCTTAAATATAATTTATTACTTTCCAAAATTTAAAATAAATTATAATAATTTAAATCAAATTTTTCTATATAATTCTAACTATTATTATCTATATATTAAATAAAATAATAAAATATATTATTAAATCCAAATTAATATCATTAATCATATATTATATTATCTTCAAATTCATATATTATTAATATATTCCCATCATATTCATTCTTAATTTTTATATTATCATTAATTAAATAATCAAATAAATTTAAAAATCTTTATATAAATCAATTTTATTCCTCTCCAATCTAAATATAATAATCAAAATATCCAATCCCAAAATAATTCAAATCAACTAAAATAATTTACAATCCAATTTATTATAATCCATTCTTACCATCATATATAATAATATTAAAATATATACTATCTAAAAAAAATATTACAATATTTAACTATTTAATTATATATATATATTTTCATTATAATATTTTATATTTTTATAAATATATATAATAAATATTAATATATATTCAATATTAATATCAAAATATATTAATTTATCAAAAATAATATTAACATTCAAATTATCACTTCATCATCAATAATATTTAATTATATCTTATATTATATATACAATTCCATATTATAATAAATTTCTTTTATTTTTAATCTAATAATATATTAATATAATATTATCATACAATTCAAAATCTTCCTTATATACATTTTTCCATTATATATAATTATATATTATATAACTCTATATTAATTACTTAATTTATATATAAATAATTCATAAATTTATAAAATAAAATTAATTTCCAAATTCAAATTTATCAATTCCTATCTAATCAATTCCTAAAAATATAATCATATAATTAAATCAATTTAATCTAAATATATATATCATAAATTAAAATCTATCAAATATAATTAATATCAATAATAGAGTATTGTTAACTTAAATTATTAAATATATACTTATTTAATCAATCCACATATAATTTAAAATAATACCATCCATCATATCATATTTATTAACTATAAAATCATAATCCATCATAATTTTATACTAATATTCAACAATTTAATAATTAACTATATTAAATTTAAATATCCATTATTATTTCTTATTCCTATCAAATCAAAATAACATATAATATATCAATATAAATCAAATTCCATATAATCATAATATTCTTATATTCAAAATTCAAATTTCATTAATCATAATAATATATTATTCAATCATTAATTTAAAAGTAATATATTTATTAATTAATAATATATAATTTATTATCCTTTCCTCATATACATTTTAATTTTAAACAAGATCCTCATATTATAAAATATATCAATTTATCAATAAATCTTATAATCATATTCCATTTCCAATTAATTTAGCAAAATTATTAAAAAATAATATTTAAATAATTAATTTTTACATTTTTTCCATAATCTATCTACCATAATTTTAATAAATATTTCAATATAAATATTATTAAATCAATCATACAACTCTATTTTTTCATATTCATAAAATCCCAATTTATAAAATAATAAAACTATAAAAAAATAATATCATATAAATTATATCATAAATATTATTCATCAAAATAATAATAATATCAATCTATTAATTCATTAATATATATATTAAATATTAAAATAAATTCATATATACTTCATATTAATAATTAAAAAAAATAAATATATTATATCAATTATCATTTCCCCATATTACTATATAATATAAATTATATTAATATATATTAATAAAATATATTAATTAAAATTCCCATTCTTAAAAATACAAAATTCATATCATATTTCCCCCATAAATTTTAATTATTTAAATTTCATAATAATTTCCATCTTTAATTTCAAAATACTCTTTCAATCATTAATTCAAATAAATCATTAATTTTTATAATATAAATATTCATCTATAATTAGAATTCATCCTTCATAATATCATTTTAAATTCTCCATATCATAATATATATCCATTATCATAATCAAATTATCATCATATTATAATATAAATCAAAATTAATAATTTTCATCTATCTATATCACATCATATTCCCATTCCTCATAAAAATCATTCCATTTCATTCTTATTAAATTAATATAAAATATTAAACAAAATATTAATTTCAATTATTTTATATATATCCATTAATAATTAATATAACTTTTTCACTTTAATAAATTTATATTTCCAATATATTCATTCATTTTAAATAAATCCAATAATTTAAATCATTCACAATCATAATTATAACTCATATAATATTCAATCATAGAAAACTATATTAATATTAAAACCACTCAAATTTATTAATATTTCTCCATCCATAATAATCCCTTATTAACTAATCATTTAATTTTTAATTTCAAAAATCCATCAATTTAATAAAATTTTAATTTTATTACCTCAATTATATTTTTTATACCAAAAATTATAATCAATTATAAACTAAAAATAATAAATCCTAAAATAATAATATAACTAAAATTAAACTTAATATAATATAAATTTTCTTACATTATATATAAATTATAAATATAATCATAATTTAATTCCATAATTTTAATATACTATATCTTCCCCATTCCTCCCTAATATAAATTTATATATAAATTTTAAAAATCCCCAAATTTTTCCTATCCAATATATATTATTATTTTAAATTATCTATCATCCTAAATCCCATTCATAATTAAAAATTATATCAATAATAATATATTTCACTATAAATTTAACCTTATCATACAATTCTTTATCCCAATTTATACCATATATTATAAAATTCCCAATCCAATTCAATTAAATCTCAAATTCCATTTATTATTAAAAATTCTAAAAATATTAAAAAAATATTTAAATTAAATATATCTACAAATAAAATATCCCAATATAAATAATTATCATTAATTCTATATAATTAATATTTCTAAATCTCAAAAATTTATCCCTCTTTATAAATCCCTAATATCAAAAAATTTTATTATAAAATATATTCCATTTATTATAAAATTATTAAATATTAATCCTTATCCATTTTAATTTATTTATTTTTTATATAATCATATCTAAAAAAAATATTAATTTCCTATATTAATTATTTAATTCCATCTCACATATTATAATAATTTTATAATTTTTTCAATTTAAATATTCCTCATCATCTAAATTTATTACTATTCAAAATAATCAATATAATATTTCATCTTTATTAACTAAAAATCCAACATCATCTACATTAATATCATTCTAATAAATAATTCATCTCCTTATAATAATATTTTTTATATATTATCCAATATATTAACTATATCAAATAATATTTTCCAATTCATTATCTTATCTAAATTCCCTATAATTAAAAATATAATTAAAATATTCCATTAAATTCATATCCTTACTAATTCCATATATCATTCTAAAATAAATCATATCTCCATTAAATATAAATAATTTTAATATTTTTAAATATCTATAAATTTATATATTCATAATTATATATCAATCAAATAATAAAATACTATCATCCATATAAAATTTCAATATATATTAAAATATCATATTAAAATCAAATCATAAATCTCATCACATATAATTATATATTCCCCATCTTCCCATATTCTTCATAAAATTTATCTATATAATCTAATATTCATTTTTTAATTTATCATTACAATCATCCCTATTTTCTAAATAAAATAATCCCAAATTTTCTATTATCCCAATAAATACTATTTAAATATAATCCCTTCTCTCAATAATTATTATAAAAAAATTATTGAACTAATCAAAAATTATATCAAATCCCATTTTTAAATAAAATCTTTATATCCTTAACATTTTTATCATAATTAAAATATAAATTATATTAATATATATAATTTCCATCATCATTTAATTATATAATTCAATAAATATCCACATATATAAATATATAATCTCAATTCATAAAAATTAATATTATTATACATCTTCCCATATTATCAATAAAATCATATTAATATCTTTTCTAAAATTTATAATTTTCTATAATACCTCCCATCAAATCATCATCTATAATATAATATCTTTAAAATATATACCATTATTATTATTTTATAATCTTATACTCATCTATTTCCCAATATAAAAAAAAATTTTTTTCAATCTTCAATATATCTACAATTATTAATTCCCATCCCATATTATAAATCAATATATCCATTATATATATTATTCTAATATATCTTATAATAATCAATAAATTAAAATTCTTTATTTCATATCATCCATAATTTTCCTAAATTTAATATAACTATTTATATTATATTCCATTTTAATCTATTAATTATCCATTTCAAAAATATGTCAATTAACTAATTTCAAAATTTATTATTAATTTATTAAATTAAATAAATAATTATTAATATAATATAAAAAAAATCATATTATTATACATAATTTATTATAATCTATAATCCTATCATTTTTCCTTTTAATCCATAACTAAAATAACTTCCCTATCATATTTTAATCTCCTTAATATAATTAACCTATTACAAAATTTTTCCCATCATCCATTTTAATTATCCCAATATATTCTATATCATCATTTATTATATTCAATTATAATAAAAATTTCATCCCTACCAATTCAATATAAATTAATCTTATCCCATATTAAATAAAATTATATAAATATCAATAAATTCTAATTCTCAAAAATAAATATTTCCTCCATTAAAAATTATATAATATTAAATATTAAATTTTATTATATCCAAATAATTATTTCATATTAATCATTTCTTTTATATCACCCAAAAATATTATTATCCATAATTATATTTTTAAATTATAAAAATAATCCAAAATATATATTTTTAATCTAATAAAATTCCATTATATTCTAAATTCATATCAAATATCCATTAAAACTCATATAATTAAATCAAAAATATATTATTAAATCATCCCATTTAAAAATCATATCATTTATTATAAATTTTCCAATCAAAATCAAAAATTTAATTATCTTAAAATATCAATATATCTATATATATATCAAATTCTCTAATAATCAAAATTCAAATATATATTATTATTTATATATATTTATAATATATTAATTTATTTTTAAAAATAAATAAAATAAATCCTTAAATATTAATATTCTATATCCCTATATTATTCTTCTAATAATATATTATCTATCATCAAATAAATTTTTATAATTTAATAAATAATCAATATTCATTAAATATCATTCTATTTAAATATCATCAATAATAATATTATTAATATCATATAAAAATCTTTATAAAAATTCATTAATCTATAATCCATTAATTCCATATTTTATCCATATTTAATATATCCATTTAATCAATCATTCATTTTATTCCCAAATCTAATATACCAAATTATCATATCAATTCTTTATAAAAATTTTATTTCTAACTCCATATTAAATATAATCTTTCCATTACAATAATAAATTCTATTTTTCATATAAAATTTTTTTTATTTATTATAAATCCCTTCAATATCCTTTTCTAAATTTTTCCCCCTTTATTTATATATAATATTAATCATTATATATATAAATAAATTTATTATAATAATCCCTTATAAAATATATAATCAAAATTATCTCATATTTAAAATTCCCATCTCCACAATAAAAAATCCTTCTAAAATTATCCATAATATATACTCATATTAATCTTTTCCAAAATTTATAAATTAATATATTAATACAAAAATATATCATAATCAATCATTCTATATTTTTTAAAAATATCTTTCATATCAAATAATTATAATCTTTTATTTTATAATTATCATAAATTTATATATAAAATAATCATTTAAAAATAAATTATCATAATCTATCTTTATATTCAAAATAATCAAATATTTTCCCAAATTATCATATAATATATCATATAATCATATCAAATCATTTCATTCCAATTCCTCCATATTTATCAAATATCACTATCAATTAAATCTAAAATTCAATAAATTATATAAATTATTCCCAATTATCCTATATTTTTAAACTCATCAATACTTTTCATATATATAATTATAACCTATATTTTATTCAATTCCCTCAATAATCAATAAAAATCCTCATTTCAAATTCCAATATAAAAATCCTTTTATAATCATTCCATTATCAATCCCAAATTTATATTCTAATATTTATAAATATATTTATATTTATCAATTTCCCAATCCCAATTTTCTTAATTAATTATATATCATAATCATATTAATAAAAAAAATATATTATTTTTAATATTCTAAAATCTTAAATTATAAAAATTTCATATAATTTAATTACTATTATTTCTATGTGTGTTTTTTGTTGTGTGGGTGTATAGATATGTAGAGTTATTATATAATAATTCAATATTTTCTTTCTCTATCATACTTCAATATATATTATTCCCCAAAATATTTCAATTATAATTAATTATATCAAATTCCTTAATATAATATTTCCCATAATATCATTATATAATTTATCAATCAATCCCCATTCTTAATACCCCCCAAAATAAATTTATAATATTCAATTTATTGTTATCCTTAATCATAATATATTTATAAATATTATCCATTATATTAAATCTTTATAAATTCCATTTATATCCATTATATATCAATCCAAATCTAAATAAATTTATCACAATTATATTATATATATCATAATATATAATTAATAAATTTCATATCAATTTAAAATTAAATCAATTATTCTTCCCATTTATATACCCCCAAAATTTATATATATCTTAAAAATTATATATTTCCATTAATATATTAATTTCATTATATTATTTTAATCCAAAATCATTATTATTTATATAATCCCAAAAATTCTTAATCATAATCCACATATCTAAAATCTAAATTTATATAAAATTAAATAAATTTATAATATAATAATCATATATTTTCAATCAATTATATATATCATCATTCCATAAAATCTCCTTAATATCTATATCCCCCTCCCCATTTATTATATTCCTTCCAATCCCATCAATCATAATTAATATATATCATTTATTAAATACTCCTCCATTTATTCCTTATAAATATTAATTTTTATATTTCCTATCTCATATCAAATACATTATCATAAAATATTTTCCATATTCATTTTCTTTATATCTCCCCAATCTATAAATTCCCATATCCAAATTCCATATATATCATTATTATTAAAAATATCATCATATAATTTCCCCCCAATAATAATCCCATAAAATTTCTTAAATAAAATCCCCTTAATATAAAAATCTATTTTTATAATATATATAAATTCCCATTCCATTTATTATATTAAAAAAAAATTCTTAATTAATAAATTAAATTAATTATATTTAATTCCCAATCATTATATCTAAATATTTAATCATTATTTAAAATTCTCCAAAATTTTCTCAATCTAAATAAATTAAAATATAAAATTAATCCATAATTATTCCCAAATTTCTTATAAAATCCAATCTTAATTTTCTCCATTCTTTTATTATCATTTTATCCAAAATTCCCAATCAATTAAATTCCAATCTTAAATCATTCAAATATATCATCCTTCAAATCAAATATTTATAATATAAATAAATAATCACATCTAATCCATTTTATAAAAATTTAATTATCTTATTATTCCTATATCAATCTAATATATATTTATCAAAAAAATTTATTCCTTTATTAAAAATAATAAAAATCTTCAATATAATCCCTCAATCTCTAAAACTATATCTATATATAATCCCCATCCTATATATCCATCCATATTATTCTCCATCTAATCTATATTCCATATTCTCAAATTATTTTAAAATCAATATTTTAATAATATCTCAAAATCATTATTCAATATAATAATCAATCATATATATATAATTCATAATCTCTCTAAAATCACCAATATTAATAAATATCCTATAAAAAATTATTTAAATTAAATTTATTAATCTATATTCATATCAATAAATATAAAATTATATTTTATCTATCCCCAAATTATCCCTAATTATCCAATCATTTCCATAATTATCAATTTATATTTAATAAATCCCAAATCATTATTAATCGATCAAAAATAAATTTATCATATTATAATAAATATCATAAATAATCCAAATATCCTTTTTAATATTAATCTCTAAAATATTCAAATCTAAAATTTAATATTTTTCTATTTAATTATATTTATATTTCATAATTAATTAAAAAATTCTATCAAATATAAATTAATATATTTTTCCTATATCTATTCATTTAATATATATCATCTTAAAATATATATATATAAATTCCATAAATCTCTTTTAAATCCTCATCTACAATATTTTATATAAATTTTAATCTATTTTCTTAATAATAATATTAAAAATAATAATATTATATAATTTAATATTACATCAATTTCATCAATCAATTCATTAATAATTACATATTAATTTATATAATTTTAATAATTATATAATATATATTATAATTTTCCATTTCATCATAAATATATAAATTTCTAAATTATAATTTAATTAAAATAAATTTCCATATATCAAAAAATATTATATTTATATATCCTTTAAATTTTCAACTATTTCCCCCCTATCATCAATTATTTTCATTATTCTATTTCATTATCCATTCATATAAATAAATTTTAAATTTTATCCTAATATTAATCCCTACCCTTCTATAATATATTAATTTCCTCCTTTTACTATAATATTCTTATTCACTCAATTCCCATTAAATACATATTACAAAATATATAATATATTATCATATAATTATTCACCATTTCCATTATTATCATTTCCCAATCCCATTAATCCCAATTATTTTAAATATATCATCAATTATTCATATTTTATATATCATATTATAATATAATCAATCATTCTATTAATCATCTATTCTATTAAATTAATAAAATCATAATCAAAATCTCATTATCAATATAAATACAATTCCATCCATAATAAAATAAAAATCCATAATATAATTATCCCATTATTATCAATTCCAATATATATAATCAATTTACATTTTATATCCCTATATTATCATTTATAATATTATAATAATAAAATAATTTATTTTATAAAATATAATAATTATTCAAAAAAATAATTAATTAAATATCCTTATTTCAATAAATTCCATCCTCTAAATTCTAAAAATCATTTATTTCCCCATTTCAATTAATCAATATATCTCAAATATATTCAATATTATAATAAATAAATTTATATATTAAATCCATTAATAAATATCCTTATATCTTTCTAAATTAAATATTTTATCCTCCCCCAAAATCATTTATTTTATCATAATAAATCTATCATTTAATCATATTATCAATATTTATCCTCCAAACTCAAAAAAAAATCCAATTATCCTATAATTTATATTTTATTAAAAATTAGATATTTAATTATAATCCAATTCTATATCTTCTATCATATCAATTTCCCCTTATTTCACTATTAAATAATTATTAATTCTTATCATCTTCCATAAATTTCAATCCCATATAAAAATATCTTATTATTTTTTATTCCTAATATCAAATTATTCAAATTTAATAAAATCATCTATCCAATTATCATTCAAAATCACTTTAATCAATCCATAATTTATTTCCTTTATTAAATTTTTCATATAAAATCTTCTCTCCTAATCAATCATAAAATCATTTCATTTATATTATAATATATCAATTAATATTTATATTATTTTTATTATAATATAAAATTTTTCCTATCAATATTTTTTATTTATATCTTAAATTATTCAATATTTATCCCCATCTTCAATAATATTCATCCCCAAATTAATTATCATATCAAATTATAAATAATCAATCTCATAAAATTTATCTCATTAATTTATTAAAAATAAATAAATCATAAATAAAAATATTATCTATTCCCATAAATTCATAATTAATCAATTCCTCATATCAATACATTACATAATATCATTCATCCATCATTAATTTTCTTTATTCAAATTCAATCATATATTATAAATCAATATTCCAATTATAATATCCATTAAATATTATCAATTATAAATATTAATCCCTTTAAAATTTAATAATAATTAATTCCCTAATATAATTTTTATCAATTTCATCATCCCCCCTCAATTATTAATAATCTCAAATTTCATCCAAATAATCTCTTTCTTTCCTATATATAAATAAATTAAATATATCAATCATTAAATTTAATCAATATATTTTCAATCTTCAACAAATAAATTTAATTTAATAATTCCATTAAATCCATATCCCAATTCAATATTAAATAATTTTAATATTTAAAATCAAATAATCCCATTTAATATAAATATATCCATATATAAAAAATTTCATTTTATTAATCAAAATACCAAATCCATATCACCATCATATATAATAATTCATTATATATTTACACTTCAATATAATAAATATAATCAAAATATAATTATTATATATATAAATCCTTTCAATAATCATAAACAATAAAATTCATATCCATTAAATTATAAAAAAATATTCATTATATAATTTCTATTTAATAATATCTTCCATATTTATTCTATTAAAAATTCTTAAAATTTCAAAATAATTATTTAATATTCTCATATCTCTTTAATTCCTAAATTCATTATTCAATTAATCATATAATCATCAATTTTTATAATTATATATTCATATTCTTTATTATTTATTCCAATTTTAAATATCATCTAATATATCCCCTCTCAAAAATAATTTTTTTCATAATTTTATCCTCATTAAATTCCATTTCTATCAATCATATTTTATATTATTAATTATATTTCATATTAATATCTTTTAATTAAATTAATATAAATCCCTAAATTCAATTATATTTTCCATATCAATAATATTATATATCCAATATTAATAAATAATATAAATTTTCCATCATTTTAATATATATCATTCATCCTCATAATTTATTTCATATTTTAATAATCCAATATATTCATTATCCCATCTATTTAAATTTTATAATTATCCTTTATCTTATCCCTCCATATTATTCTTATAAAAATAATTAATTTCTTATTCCTTATTCATAATTAATATCCTATCTATATTTTAAATTCAATCATTCCCCAAATATCTATATAAATTTAATATATCAAAATATATTAAATTCTAAAAAAATTCATTCCAAATCATATCAATCCCACTAATATCCCAATCAATCCATTTATTATTTATTAAATAAATTTTTTCTCAATCCTATTTTAATTAAATTATATATTCCCCAATTAATTTCACATAATATTATATAATTATAATTATTCTTATTTTATTCCTTAATTATCAATTTCTTTATTCTAATATAATTCCCATTATCTATAATCATATCCAATTCATAAATTATATTCATAATATTCCTCATCCCATAATTAAATTTATAAATTCATAATATCTCAATAAATAAATATTCATCCAATAATAATCAATTAATATTCTCTAAATATAATCAATATCTATCCATCCAAAATCATCGACCTCAATAATTATCAATCAATATAAATCCCATTTATCAAAAAAAAAATCAATATATATATCATATAATTAATAAATCCATATATAATCCATATCTCAATCAATATTCAAATATATCATTTAATTATATAATAAAAATTTCTTCTATATTATTATTCATAAATCTTATAATTATTAAATCATCTCCCAAATATTCCATATTTTTCAAATAAATTTTTTCTTCCCGTATTATATATAAAAATATTAATTCCTATAATTTTTATCTCATAATCTTCATCATAATCATTTCCATAATCATAATATAGATAATATCTCCATAAAATTCCTTATTCTATCATTCCATTTATTTCATAAATATATATCTATACAATTATCTAATATTAATCCCCATCCATTAATAATCCAAATATTATAATATAAATAAAATATATCTAAATTAATAATCCCCCTTCATCATTTTATCAATATATAATCATAATCCCTTATATATATCATAATCCCCAATATCCCTTTTTATATATTTCCATATCATTTTCCTTCTAATCTTTTAATATTTCCCAATATAATTAAATTTTTCAATTATATAAATCCCATCCAATCATATTAATCTTAAATTTCATTATTAATAATTTTAAATTTCTAATCCTCATTTCCATTTTTAAATATAATCTAAATAATATTATTCATCATAAATAAAAATAAATATAAATAATATTATTCTATTTCCTTAATATAAAAAATATCATAATTCAAATTTTTCATCAAAATCATATATTAAATATAAATTCAAATATCCTATATATTAATAATCTATAAATATTTTAAAATAAATCAAAATTTAATTTATCAATATAATTAAAAAATATCATATATACCTTTAATTTAAAATAAATTCCAATATATCCATCTATCCCAATACTTCAAATAAAAAATCAACAAAAAATCATTATATTCCATATATTTTCCAAAATTTCCCATTTTTAATTCCCATTTCAAATCCCTCAATATTTTCTCAAAAATATATTCATTCCAAAATTCAATATTATTATCATCTAATCAAACTTAATAATAATATAAATCCATTAAATATAATCATTTCCCCTCCATAAATTCCCAATATATAATTCCAAAAATTATAATTTCATATTATAAAATAATCTTTTTAAATATATAAAATCTTTCTTTTAAAATAATCTAATTTAATCATTAATTTCAAATATCTCATTCCCCCCATATAATATTATATATATATAATTATTTTCTTCCCCATATTTCATATTAATAATTATTTTCTTTTAATTTTTTCATTATATTAATCAAAATTTATTCATTTCCAATTAATTTATTCATATTAATAAGTCCCTATAATTAATCCTATCTTATAATTCCCTTTCATTTTCATCCTTCCATTATATTTCCTATATTAAATCAAAAATTTCATATTCCATATTATCATATATCCATATCCATCTCTCATCTTATCCTAATAATTTATTATTTTATCATTTATCAATAATTATTATTATATTTATCTATAAATTTCCTTCTTAATATTCCACTAATATCTTTAATTTATATAATTTCTAATCCTCCTATATCAAATTATAATATCATATTCTCTATTATTAATTAAATAATATTATATATTATAATCTTAAATATCATAAATTCATTTTTTCAATTCCATCCTCATCCCTCATTTTCCTCATTTATAATTTAATCTTTCTTCATTATTCATTATAATTCATCTTCAATATATCCTATTATTTAAAATCAATATTCCAATTCAATATCATAATTAAAATCATCCCAAATAATAAATAATTATTTAATAATTTCATATAAATAATATATATATATTTCATATTTATTCTCATCCCATTCATATCAAAAATTTAATCCTATTCCTAATATTAATATATCTTCCATTCATTATAAATCATTTATATATCCCCCTATATATATATTTTCCCATCCTTTTTCTATTTATTATTCTCATCTATTTTATATCAATCAAAATAATAATATATAATAATAATTAATATTCATATTTCCATTATAAATTCAATTAAAAATATATAATTTAAATATATATAATTAATTTCCATAATCATAAAATAAAATTCCATTTTTTATAATCATAAATCATTTCATATTAAATAAAATTTTTTTCAATCATTTATATCCTATAATTCATATATTAATTCATTTTCATCAATTCATTATCTATATAAATATTCTATCATATATAATTTATATATCATAAAATTTTAAATTCCCTACATATAAAATAATCAAATAAAATTTTTCTTATTATATCATTAATTCTATTTATATCTAAATATTTATAATTATAATTATTAATATTTCCAATATCAATTCTATTATTTTATAATCAATTTAAATATTCATTCAATAAAACTTAATCTAATATTTCAATATCCATAATTGTTTTCCTTAAAATTTAAATAATTTATTATCTCCTATCATATCCTATTTTTTCCCCATTCTTTAATAAATCCATATATATATCATAATATCCCTATTTCCATAATTAATCATATCTATCATTCATTTCCATATCTTATTAAATATAATTCCAAAAATTATTTATATTATCATCAAAATAATTTAATATTATATAAAAATAATCCTTAATAATATATCATCCATAAATTAATTTTATAATCTCTCATTCATTCCCCTATCATTCATCCCAATTAAAATAATTAATTTATTAATATCCATCCTCATTTTAATAATAATTTCTATAAAATTAAAATATATCCCTTAAATTAAATTTTTTCATATTTTACATATCCCTATATCATATCATTCAATTAATATATCATTATAATAAATTTTCATTTTTATTAATTCAATATCATATATTATTATCCATCTAAATCATTATCACTCTCCCATCCCATATAATTGAATACAATCCAAAATAATATAATTCCATCTTAATCTAATCAATAATCATATTCATTCTCTTATCATAATATATTAATCTCATATATAAAATCATTATATAATAATCAAATTTATATCAATCCAATTTCCTTATATCCATTTTTAATATCATAAATTCCCCATATATCATATTCATCAATATTAATTCCTCATCAAGTAATATTTTATTTTATTATAAATCATCTAAAAATATTTATTTATAATTAATTATTTAATTTTAATCCATATTAAAATATCCATCAAAAATCCATTATATCAATTCAATTTTTTTAAAAAATCATAATAAATATTATCTATTTTAAAAATATTTAATATTTATATATCTTAAAATCCATCCTAATCCTTCTATATAAATCCCATTAATCTATATCATATTTCTTTCAATATCCTTATTTTATAAAATTTCATCTATCATATATAATTAAATTTATAAATTATTCAATCATTATTTCAATTATTCAAATCATAATATTAATCTCAAATCCATATCATATTTTATTCATAATAATATAATCTAAAATTCATTTAATCCCATTTCATCATCCATAAATCATTAATCCATTTAATAATTTATAAAATTACCCATAAATATTTTAAAATTATATTATCCAATTTCATCACATTATCAATATTATATCAATCATTATTTATAATTCTTTCATTTATAAATTAATATTATATCCATATTCCCCCAAAAATATTATCTCAATAAAATATTTTCCCTAAATTATCAATCCCCTAATCAATATTCCCCATTCAAATATATCAATTTAATATTCATATAATTCCAATATCCATTCTAATAAATAATAAATTATATAATAATTCCCTCCATCTATAATATAATTCCAAATAATATAATTCCATTCAATAAATCTTATAATTCATCAAATATCAATTAAATCATATTATTTAATAACTATAAATCATAATTATATTACCCCCCCCCCCCCCCCCCCCCTCATAAAAAATCAATTTCCATATCTTAAAATCTTATCTATTAATTTTATTTATTCTGATATAATAAATCTCCATCCCCGTATCATAAAAAATAATAATCTTCAAAATTATAATTCATATAAATAATTCAATATAAAAATAATCTCTATGATATCCCCATTATATCATATATCATATATTAATATTAAATTCAATTCCATAATCACATCCAAAAATCTTTCATTTTCTTTCAATATCAATATAAATTAAAATAATCCAAAATTAAAAAATTATATCAATAAAAATAAATATTCATCTAATTTATTATAATTCAATTATCATATCATTAATCATACATTCCCCCCCCCTCTTTAAATAAATTTATATTCTCATATTTATCATATTTTAAAATTATAATATATATTTTCTTATTTATAATAAATAATAATAAAAATTTCCAAAAAAATTTCATCATTCATTATTAATAATATTCCAAATATTTTAAAATAATTCATATAATTTTAAAATATAATATCTTCCCCCTTAATATTAAAATATCAAATATCAATTATTAATCCATAAATATAATCCATCTCATTCATAATATTATTACCTATAAATTAAATAATCAAAATAAATAAATAATTATTTATAAATAATATCCATATATCCTCATATAAAATCATATAAATTTTCTCATTTACAAATCAAATAATATCTATAATAATTCTATTATTTTTAAAAAATTAAAAATAAAAAATTTATTTATAATTCTTCCCAATAATTTTAATTAAAAATATATATATTTTATTTAATTTTAATTTATATTTAAATTTATATAATTCCATCTTAATAAATAAATATAATATTTATCCCATTAAAATTCTCTTAATTATATTTTCTAAATTAAATCATAATCCATTCATTCTCAAAATTTATTATTAAAATATCCCCAATTCTAATAAATAATTATATTTAAATAATTATTATCATATTAATTTAAATTATCATTTTCTTCTCATATATCTAAATTATATAAAATTTAAATATCTCCATTAATCATCATTAAACATATATAAATCATATCTTATCAATCATCTAATTAATTCATATCTATTAAAATTATATTAATAATCCTAATTCATCCATATTTTATATTATCCAATCTTCCCATTACATCTAAATCCTCCAATATAATTTAATTCCCATTATTTTTTAAAAATCATTCATAATCCATCAATTATTAAATTAAATATATAAATATCATCTAAATCATTAAAATAAAATTAATTTTTTATTCTTATCTAATAATATAAAATCAAATTATAAAATATCCTTTTATCCCATTATATATCCAAAATATTTAATATATATATTATTATCATTCATCATAAATTTTACTATTTCTTTTTTCCAAAAATTTCATCCACATTATCCAATTTAAATAAATCATATATTTATTATTTTTTATATATAATTTATATATAATCAATTATATTATAATCCATATTCTATCTAATATCTTTTTTCTATCAATATCAATTCAATATATTCTTTATAATATTATAAATCCATAATATCCCTAAAATAATTCTCTTATTCTAAAATTATCCAATAATAATAAATTAATCTTTTACATTATAAAAATTAAAATAAAATCATATAAAAATATTATATTCCCTCTTCCCCAAAAAAATATAAAATCAATTCATAATTTATTCCAATACAAAAATTATATCCATCATCAATATTCATAATATTATTAATAAATTATTCCAATTTATCAATAATAAATTTTTTCCAATTATATCCTAAATTCTTAAAAATAATTCAAAATAAAATATATATAATCCCAATCTTAATATATCTCTCATAATTATCATCAATCTATATATAGTTAATTATTCTATAAAATAAGTAATTATTATATCATATATAATTTTATATTATATTAATTCATAAATTCCTCAATATAATCATTAATCCCCTTTATATTCCCATCATATCTTCTTTAAAATAATATTCCTTCCAATAAATATATTTATTATAAAATCCTTCTCTAAAATTATCTTATATAATTTCCCCCCAAATCTATCTCATATTCAAAATCCTCTTATTATAATTTCCCATTTCAATTCCAACTCCAATATTTATATATAAAATATTCAAAATCCCCTAAGATTTAATTATTCATTCATATAATTTCTTAATTCATATAATTCCATCATCCTTCATATTAATTAATTTTTATATAATATTTAAATTCATTTTTTTTTCAAAAATCCTTCCTCCTTATAATTTTTAATAATAATCAATTAAAAAATATCATCCATTTATCAATATAATTTTTCCCAATCCATTTTTTTTATATAAAATAATTTTCATTATCCTAATCATATCAAAATATTATCCTATTCATAATTTTAAATTTATCAATATCATTAATCTTATCATATCAATCTTTTCAGATATTATATAATATTTATTCCCAATAATAAACAATCATATTAATTATATTAATTCTTCCATTTTTCATTATAAAAAAATCAAAAAATAATAATATCCTCCATATAAATCCAATTTCATCAAATATTTAAATTTTTAATCAATTATATCTAATATTCCAATCATCTATATTTATCAATATATTAAATATATAAATTATCATCAAATTCATATTCAAATATCTCCATTTTTAATATTTAATTAAACAATCTATAAAATTAGATTTCATTATAAAAAAATAATTCAAATTATTTATATTTTAAAAATATTATAATATCAAAATTTAATATAATTAATATTATCAAATATCATTCCAATATCCATATATTTCCCCCCATTAAAAATATCATCATCAAATTAAAAATTCTTTAAAAAATTAAATATCATAAAAAAATAAATAATCCAAATCTAAAAAAACCCCCCCAATATCATAAATAATCTTCATAAATAATCATTTATAATTAATAATCATTTTTATATTCTTCATCAATTCCTTATAAATTATCATATATAAAATTCCTCCTTTAAATTAATATATCCATTATATAATCTTATATAAATTAATTTATATTTATTCCCAATCATCATTTCAAATACTCTATAATAATTCCATCAAAGATTCTCATTATCTTTCAAAATTGTTAATTTATCTCCATCTATAAATCAATCAATCAATATTCATATAACCCTTCTAATCTCTAATCATATTTATAATATTCATTTTATTATTTTATATATATAAATATTCACCCCATTTTTCCATTAATAATCCCCATCCTTTATACTAATTATATATAATTATCTATATCAATTTTATCTAAATTATTTATTTATTATTCTAATTTTATAATAATTCTTTAAATAATAATTTTATCAATATCATTTTTCCATCATTAAATCTTATCAATAATTATATCCAATAAATTTATACTATCTCATATTCCCTTCTTCATAAAATTTTTATCATTCTAATTATCAAATCTCCCATATTATTTTATTCCCATATTATTCCCTCCTATCAAATAATTAATATATAATCATATGTCATTCAAAAAATCCATTCTTTTAAATATTATCATTCATCATTATTCCATATTCAAATTCCTTTTATTATTATTTAAAATTTATATTATAATAAAATATATATCCCTAATTTCCCAAAAATATTATAATTTCCATATGAAATATAAAAAATTAAATCACCTTAATAATTTCTATCAAAAATCCATATTATCCCCCATTATCCAATCTTCATCATATTTAAAATTTTTAATCACCCTCCTAATTCCCATATTTATTCATTAAATTTTATATCTTAAATTCAATCATCATTTAAATCATATTAAAAATCCATTCATTTATATATTATTCTATCATACTCCATTTTCTATCAATAGTTTATATCAAAATCCAATAAATATATCAATTATTTTAATAAAATATTTCCCAATTTAAATCACATAATTATCTAATTCTATATCATTATCCCAAAATATAATTTCCATTTTTCAATTAAATCAAATATTTCTAATATTTAAATAATCATCATATATATTTTAAATATTATAAATAATCTATTCCATCCCAATTATAATTCAATTTAAATCTTAAATCCATAAATATTAATAATATTTAATCCCCCTAATATATTATAATTAAATTTAATCATATCATTAAATTTCAAAATTAATCCAGAGTTTATATCTAAAAAAAAACCAATTATCCTATATAATTCATTATATATTAAATATCTTTCTCAAAATTATTAAAATAATTCAT
Source organism: Neotoxoptera formosana (assembly GCA_022818045.1). Taxonomy (NCBI): domain Eukaryota; kingdom Metazoa; phylum Arthropoda; class Insecta; order Hemiptera; family Aphididae; genus Neotoxoptera; species Neotoxoptera formosana. The sequence continues at coordinate 2,469,574 of JAIWJD010000007.1, read as the reverse complement.
CCTAAATTCTACTAAACATTTAATTATATTATATATCCTATATATTCAATATCATATTTATTAATCCATTAATATATTAATTAAATATCATAAATCCCCCTCTTAAATCTATAGATTTTTATCTCATCAATATTAATTCAAATATTCAAATCCAATTTATTAATCCCTCTAAAAAATAATATAATAATCATCCTTTTAATTCTTTATTCCTTTTTAAATTAAATAATATTCAATATATATTCCCTTATAATAATTAAAATTCCCATTAATCAATAAATATCTAATAATATATTAAACTTATTCCAATTTTATTCTCTATAAATTTTTTTCCATATAAATATCTATAATTCATATATTTATAAATATCATTCAATAAAATTATAATATTTATAACGTTATAATATTAATAAAAAATTTTCATTAATCATTTATAATTTTTTATCCCCCAATTATTTCCTATAATATAATTATATTCTTTATCATTTTTCTCAAATAATATTATATTTAAATAATTCCCCCTTTTATAATCTTAATTCAATATCATATAAATTTCCCCCTTAATTCCAAATTATATCAAAATCTTCCTATATATCATATTATATAATAATTATTATATAATATTATTTTCAATCCCATTATTCAAAAATTTATCATCTCTTAATTCCTTAATCATTCATAATCAAAATTATCCATCAATATCCTCAAATTCAAATATATATAAATTCTATAATTATCATTATATTTTCCCCATTCTTCATTTAATCTAATAATATATGATATTAATATAAAATCTATCCAATTATATAATCTATTCAAATAAATTCAATATATATTAAATTTTAAATATAAAAAAATAATTTCTCTATTATATTCCCCATCAATCCTATTTCATATTAAATTCCTATAAATTCATCCCATCAATAATGTTCTCCCATCAATAAAATTTCAATATTAATATTATCCTATCAAATTTCATCATTTATATTATTCAATCAATATTTCATCTATTCTTCATTTCTCAATAATTTCTTTAATTAAAATTAAAATTAATTTATTTTTAATTATCATTATTATCCATTAAATTTCTCTCTTTATATATCCTAAATTTTCCTTCCACATCTATTTTTAATCATCTTCCATAATCAATTTTATATTCTTTCATATAAATAATTAATAAAATAATATATCAATATCCCATCATATTTATTTTTTAATATATTTAATTAAATATTCAAAAATTTAAATCCAAAAAAAATCCCCTATAATATCTAATATTAATATCATAATCCCATTAAAATTATATTTAATCAATTCTCATAAAATATATATTATATAATTCCAATTTTATATATTATAAAATAAATTTTCTTCATTTATTAAATTCATTATTTTATATATTCCATTTATATCCCCCCCATATCATATCCAAATTATTTCATATTTCCAAAATATTCAAAAAATTCATTTTTATCCTATAATTTAATCAATCAACTTTTAATATAATAATAAATATAATTTATAATTCATATTCCAAATTTCAATTTTCATTATTCTAATAATTCATTCTATTAATTTTTATTCATTATCTATCCCTTTAATTTAAAAATCCATTAATCCCAATCAAATCATATCTTCATATATTCCAAATAATATATCATTCCAATATATCTTCAATAATTTCAATCTATTCAATATTCCATAATCATATCCTTATTATTATTAATCCCCCCATTATATTTCTTCAATAAATAATCATTTCAAAAAATATATATCCTATAATTAATAATATTATCCATATAAAATAATAATCATCATATAATTATTAATTATTATAAAAAAAAATCATTATATATTCTCATATAAAATTCCTATCAATATTATACATATTCCTTAATTTCTCTCCACATATAAAATATTTTATATATATCAAAATTTTAAAATATATTCCAATTTTAAATTAATTAAAATAAATATTCATATATTATAATTATAAATTCATATTCCAAATCATCAAATTTATTAATTAAATTATTTCTATCAATTACTAATAATAATAAATTATAAATAATTTATAACATTCTTCATATTTAATATCCTCATTCATTTAATATAAAAATCTAATAATAAATATATTCAAATTCATAATTCAATAATCCAATCAAATTCTTTCTCTAAATCCAAAATATATTAATATTTCATTCAAATCATATTTATCCTCAATTAATATCACCCCCCCCCCATATAATCCTATTATTTAATAATTCCAAAAAAAATCAAATTAAATTCCCCCAATTTTCATTCATATTAATAAAAAAAAATCAAAAATCCCCCAAATAATTTCATACATTAATTAATAATATTTATTAAATTCAAATCTATTAATAAATCCATTCATTTTTAAATTTTTTCTTTTCTTATTCAATCTATCATTCTATCAAATATCAAAATAAAAATATTCTTCCATTAAAAATAATAATATTAATCTATTTCTTCATATATAATAAATCTAATAAATAATTCCCAATAAATAAAAATAATAAATTATATCTTATATCTAAATCATCATCAAAATTCATAATATTTTTTTTATATATATTCCTTAAAATTTATTAATCATATTATTAATATCTTAATAATAAATCAAAATATTTCTATTTTATTATATCCTTTATTATCTTTTCAATATTAAATATAATATCATTAATTAAAATAAATATTCCTATAATATCATCAATCAATATATATCTTATTTATATCAAATATTCTCAATTTCTTATTATATAATATTTCATCCCCTCCATTATCAATTAATCTCCATTATTATCATTCTATAATCCCTAAATTTCCAAATATTATCTATCAATATAAATAATCAAATATCATATTTAAATATATTCTTCCAATCTTTAAATAAATATTCCATTATATCCCTATATATTAATTTCCAATATCTAATATATAATTAATATTTTATTAAAATTATTTCCCAATATTTATATCTTAAATTTATCCCCCCCCCCCCCCCCCCCCCCCCCCCCCTAATATAAAAATTCAATAATAATAATAAAAATTTTTCATTATATAAATCTATTTAATTATTCCCATATATATCATCAATAATTATATCAAATTTCATAAATTAATATCATTCCATATTTTAAAATTAAATCATAATATTAAATAATAATAATCCATTAAATATATCAAATCTTTCTTTTTAATCCTAACATTATATCATAAATCCATAAATAAATTTCAATTATTATAATTCAAATCCCAATATATTCTAATAATCCTCCTATTAAATATCTTATCATTAATAATCAATTCATATCCATCCTATTAATTAAATATTATTTATATAAATTATAATTATTTAATAATCATTTAATTTATTTTATAATCCAAATAAATTATAACAGATCTAATTATTTTTATCAATTCAATCATAAAACATTCTTCCTTCAAATAAATATAATCCAATCAAAAAATTCATTTAATTTTAATATAATTATATCTCTATATATCAATAATCTAAATATATATAAATAAATTATATAATTTTCCTAAAATTTATTATCATCCATACCCCAATTTCTTCTAAAATTTATCATTTAATTCAAAATAAAATCTTTTCAATAATATTCTCTTAATATCATTTTTCAATATTATCAATATAAATCATCTTTATCCTTATTATATATTATATTTTATAAAAATAATCATTAATCCTAATTCCATTATTCATCAATATTCCATATTCCCATATCATATATCATCCAATATCAATTTCCCCCCACAATTCATCAAATTTTCATAAATAATAACCCAAAATCCCTCTCATAAATAATATTAAAAATCTTATTAATACTCTCATTCAATCTTTATCCTTTATTTCAAATAATTATCCATATTATTAATTTTAAAAATCATTTTAATATCCAATTATATTATTAAATTTCCATTTTTATAATTTCAATTAATCATAAAAATAATTTCTATTTTTTCATTCTAAAATTTATATTCCCTTTCCTCCCCTAAAAAATTTCTTCAATTTTCTAAAATCAAAACTTTTATTAATATATTTATCTATTATAATATTTTCCTTTTTCTAAAATATCTCAAACTTTACTAAATCAAAATTTCAAAATAAATATTCATCCAAAAAATTCTTTATTCTATTCTCCCCCCCCTTTAATCTTATTCTATATCATCCCTTATTTAATAATTTAAAAAAATTAAATAAAATCTTATAATTCTACTCATTTCATATCATAAATCTATTTCTTCATTTCATCCAAAATTCATTTAATAACTTTCATATAACCCCTAAAACACCAATACAAAAATTCCCCCTATAATCATATACAAAACACAACCACCCAACAACAAAACACCTCCAAAAAACCAAATATCACCAAAAAAACCCACAACCCCACCCACAAAAAAAAACACCAAAAAAACAACAAACCCCCCCCCCCCCCCCCCCCCCCCCCCCCCCCCCCCCCCCCCCCCCCCCCCCCCCCCCCCCCCCCCCCCCCCCAAAAATTTTTTCTTTAATAATAAATTCATTATAAATCTCATTTATATCATAAAAAATATATTATAAATCATCCTCATAATCCCTAATCAATAATATTTCATAATATCAATAATAAAATAATCATATTCCCATCATAAAATTATTTCCCATATAAATTCAATAATAATCATAAAAATATATAATAAAATATTCAAATATACTTAAAATCTCAAATATAATATAAAATCTCCTAATTTTATATATATATAAAATAATATATAATTTCTAAATAATTTTTTCTTAAATCTCATAATTATAAAATAAATCAATAATAAAAATAAAATTCCCCCTTATAATATATTATAATATATTATCCCCCCCTTCATCCTCTTAATAATATCTAATCTATTCTCTATATTAATAATTAATAATTATAATTAAATATTCCCTTTTTTTATATCCATTTAAATAAATTCCATCCTATATCAATCTCATAATAATTCTATATTTAATTATTCATTTCAATCTATAATCCCAAAATATAAATATTTAATAATCATTATTCCCTATTCATCTCCCCATAAATTTATCATCAATTCAATATATATCCTTATCCTTAAAAATATATATAATAAAATATTAATATAATTTTATCATAAATCAAATCTATAAATCAAAATATCAATATTATAAACCTTAAAATTATATATATAATCAATAATTATATAATAATAACATAAAATAATAATTTCCAATCCTCCATTTTCAAAATAATATCCTTCCTCAAATAATTAAAATTCTCTAATAATCCCATTAAGTATAAAATAATATAATCTTCATTATCAAAAATAATAATATAATATTAATATCATCATTTCAATCATCAATTAAAATCAATCATCTATATAAAATTTATTCCAAAAATCAATCCTCATCTTTATATATCTTCATCCAATAATTCTTTTATCTATTATTATATAATTTTTCTATTATTTATAAAATTTCCTAATCCAAAATATTATATATTTCAAAATCATCAATTATTAATCATTATTATAATAAATTTCATCCCATTTTCATCATAATTAATATTATTATTTAATTCCTAATAACATTATCTATTATATTCCCCCCAATTATTCATCATTAAAATCCCATTTAATCATTCATAAAATTCCTTATCTCAATAATATCCATTAATCATTTATTCTCTCAATCATATTTCTCAATTCCTTCCCTCATATCTATTTCCCCATTCCATATATTATAATTTATCCATTTAATAAAACCCCCTTTATTTATATCAATACAATACTTAAAAACCCTATTTTTTATATTCTCCATTCCTTCCCAAAATTCCATATATATCATTATTCCATAAAATATAAAAAATACTCTATTAATATACAATATATTACAATTTTATTCCTTCTTTTCATATCAAAAAAAAATAAATAAATAAATAAAATTTCCCACACAATATTCATATATCCAATTATCATTCCTCCCCATATAAATAATTATCAAATCTTAACATTCATATAATTCCACTTCATAATCCAATCAAAATACCAACACCTATCAATATATATTCTATCATTTTAAATTATTAATTTCCCATCAAATCCAATCATATTAATATATTCAAAATTATTTATAATCAAATTTATATTTAACTTATCATCATCCCATATTTTAAATCCCTAAAATAATTATCCCCCAAATCAAAATTTTAATAATATTATTATATCATTTCTTTCCTTCCCAAAAATAAATATCTTTTAATCATATTATTTCCAATCATTAATCCCATTAATCAAATTTACCCCCCCAATTCATAACCCCCCCTTATATCATCTTTTTCATCTTTATATTATTATATATTTTTTTCCTATTTATCCCAAACTCCAATCCTTATCATTCTATTCAAAATCCTTATATTATATTTTATTTCTTATTAAATCTATTTTAAATATCATATAAAAATATAATAATCTAATCAAAATATCCTATATAATATTTCACATCATATTAATAATCAATAATTATTTATTATCATTAATTATCCAATATTCAAAATAATATCATTTTAAAATTTTTTATTATATTTAATTCATCATTAATAATAATATCAATATCCATATTTATTATATTCCATTAAATTAAATCAAATTCTTTATAGTAAATCTAATTCCATTAATTTTAAAAAAAACTCATCCTCAATTCCCATAATTTTATACCATCTATCATATCTTAAATATCCAAATCCATCTCTATCTATAATTCATTATACTAAAAAATTATAATTATTATATTAAATGTCATCATCCCATAATATAACCCTATTATATTTTTCTTCAATATATCCAAAATATCATAATTAATTTAATCTATATAAAAAAAAAATCTTCCAAAATCAATTTATTATACAAAATCAAATCAAATTCTAGTCCTATAAATAATATAATATATTCATTTTCACCCCCCCCAATCTATATTATTATATTAATATCTTCCCAATAAATAATATATCAATATTATATATATATTAAAATATTTCCTTCTATTTTATCTCCCAATAAATAAATCAAATTTAATAATCCTGAATTAATAATAATCAAAATAAATATCCTCAAATATCAATTTTTAATCTAAATAACAAATTAATTCTATATTTCAAATATAAATCAATCATAAATTCTAAATCCCATAATTAATCCCATCCAATATTAATAAATCCAATTCAAAACAAATCCCAAATTAAAATCTATCAATATTAAATATCATCCCTTCATAAATCCCTTTACCTCCTCCTTCCCATATCTATCAAAAATTATCCACCCAAATTCAAATAAATTCTTTATTCATCCCTTCCATATATTTCATCTCAAATTAATTAATCATATTTTAATATTTATTATTCTCCTTATATAATCATTTCTTCCCCCCTTTCCATATTTTAAAAATTTAATTTAATCATATAATCATTCAAATTTTATTCAATTATAATCCTCCAATTATTTATAATTCAATATTTATCATTCCATAATCATATTATTATATTTTTCCCTAAATATATAATCTATATATAAATATATATCCTTCATCTTTATAATAAATCTATTATATATTTTTCATATATAAATCATTTTAATTCAATTTAAATATCTCAAATTTATAATCCCCAATTAAATAAAATATATATCCTCCATCAAAATATCATTCAATATTAATATAATTCCTCTTCCATTCATCTATTATATTTAATTATAATATTCTCCCTATAAATCCCTCCTACAATATAATTAAATTAATCAAAATAATATCATATAAAACTATCCTTTTTCCAAATATAATATCATTTCCCTAATCAATTTATAATTATAAAAATTTAATCTTTAAATCCATTCATTCATATCATTCATCAATCATTATTCCCCATCTTTCCATTATAATCCAATAATAAAATTATCAATTAATTTAAATGAATTCCCCATATTCTTTAATAATATTCTCAAAATATAAATCTTTTATCATAATTAATAAAATTAAATTTCCTCCCATCCATTTCCTTTATCATAATATTCTATATATTATTTTCTCTCTATATTTCTACTTATTTAATTTCATTCCCACATTATCAATTTAAATATCAATTATATCCCATTTATTTATAATTTAAATTCCTTTCTTATTTATCAATTAATAAAAATATCATTTAATATATATTTCCATTTAAAATTCCAATAATCCTATTAATCAAATTTAAAATCAATTATCCTATCTTTAATTTCCCCTTCATATCAAAATCAATCCTTAATTCATCATCCAATAATTATTAATATCCCATCATTCCAATATAAATAAAAATTTTAATCCCATAGAACAATTATAATAATTAAATTATTTATATCCCCCATCTCAATTATATTTTATCCCTCCATCCATTAAACAAAATAATCAAATCTAATTATATCATATCAATATTTATATATTCTTCAAATTTATTCCCATAATCCATCAAAATATTTTATTTTTAAATAAATTTTTTTTAAAATTATAATTTCATTAATAATATTATGAATTCTTTAAATATCATTTATCTATTAATCAATCAATAATAAATTCCAATATAATTATATTTTCATCTATTTAATCCCCATAATCTATAATCTATTTTATTATAATCAAAATTCAATATTATATAATTTCTCTCCATTATATAATATATATTTCAAATAATTTCAATAAAAAAATTATAAAATATTCATCATCATTAAAATATAATCAAATTAAAATAATATTTATTATAATAAAAAATATCTAAATATAAAAATTAATTTTTATATATTTCATATTTTTCTCCAAATATTAAATAAAATCTAAAATATTCCCAATCATATTTAAAAATTTATTAATAATCCTCAAATATCAAATCCATTCATTATTCATAAATATAATAATAATTATATATTTTTCATTATCTAATCATTATAATAATAAATATAATATAATTTCCCAATTATATTCATTCAAATATATAATCATTATCCATAATCTTATTTCTTTTTTATTATATTAAAAATCATAATAATAATATAATAAACTTTAATTTAATAAAAAATCCCTTTTATCCATCCAAATCTTCAATTATCTATTATAATATTATCATATCAAATATATCAATATTAAATCTTTCTATCATTATCAAAAAAACCCAATATATAAATAATAAATCATATAAAATACAATAATAATCACCTATATCTTTATAATAACCAATATCATATAATTAATTATAAACATATATATTATATAAATAATATATTATTTTTTAATAAAAATATAATTTCATTAAAAAAAATTTTTTTTTAAAAATTATTTTTATATAAAAAAATACCTTATTTTTTTTTAAAATATAAATATAATAAAAATTATCAATTTCATTAAAAATTTCAATAAAAATCTAAATCTTTTATACAATATATTTTTAAAAAAATATATTATTTATATAAATTCTATAAATTACCCTTAATAATTTTTTAAAAATTTTAAATAAATTAAATCAATAAATAATTTAAAT